>CAUZXS010003280.1:0-157500 GCA_963585895.1 Sepioteuthis lessoniana | reverse complement strand
AGATGAGTAGAAATGTACTTTAAAAAATTTTAATTCAACGTATTTTAGCCTTAATTTTAGGTTAAATAAAGTTAAAACATATTTTTTATAGTTCTAAGATTTAAGTGAATTATTTGTTTTTATTCTAAAACAAACCAAACTTTTTATGCTTTCTTTTTCTCCTTTTTTATCTAGTGAAATATCCATTAATTTTTCTTGCATTGGTTTTCTTGAGCACTGAAAGAAGAATACACTAGTCCTGCTTCTTATCCAACTTGTTGATCCTACACTTTTCTTCTCTTGCTCTTTTTAGTTCTGCTGCAAATTAGCAGCTTCCCAATCCCTACCATCACTACCACCATCATCATCACCACTACCACCACCTCATTAAAGACAGCAGGGTAGACAGCTTCAATGTTTTATATTGTGCCAAATAAGGCTCAGCTGGTCTCCACCCTTGCTGAAAGCTGACACATACTACTGGTTTTAAAAAATTAAAAAAAAATTTTCTTTTTTAAACTATTCTCATTATTTTCTTGATTTTGACTTTTTTGTTTTTTAAACAACCTTCCATATCATTGATTATAAATATAATTTTTTAAATCCAAGTTTTAACTATAGACTATAATTTAAGAAATCTATTAATATCATTTAAAATCATTTTATTGAATAAAAAATTTCAATGTTTTAACAAAAAGATTATTTCTAACTCAATCAGAATCTTTTTTTGCTAAAATTTCTACAGATGGGTGTGACAAGAACAAAAAAATTCTCACCATAATTTTGTCTTTTTCTGTACATTTAGAAATACTTCTGATTTCTTATTGTTTTGTAGATTAATATTTAATTTTATTATACAAACACTTGTTTAAAAAATTACATCTAAAAATCTGTGTGTGTTTTATATATATATATATATATATATATATATATAAAATGTGTGTGTGTTTGTATATATGTACATATGCGTAGAAATATCAATAACTTTCAAATCAGTTAAATGGTATTCAGATTTGATTGTGCTCTCTAATAAATGATATAATAGCTAAATCAGATTTAAATATCTATAATGTAAGCCCAGAACATTTAAAATGCAATAAAATATAAAACATAGGAGAATATGTGACACTACTGTTATACTGAATATTTCATTAGAGATTCTAAAATACTAAAGATATTGAACTAAAGAAAATTTAAAAGAAAAGAATTTATTTTTTTTATAGACAGTGCTTAAATACTTTTATCATTGGAATCTTTACAATAATTTTTTTTAAGTACTGCTAATTAAAACTCTTAAAGTATTTTTTTCTTTTTATATTATAAGTCATTTTTTATTTCTCTTGATAGTTTAACAAAATTCAAAATAATTATTTTTATATATATATATATATATATATATATATATATATATAATTTTCTGTAAGCTCCTGAAAATTGTAATTTATAAAATTCACACCTGTTCCAGTTTGGTTTTGACATTTTTGAGCTAAAAAAGAAAAGAAAATGAGATATAAAATCCTTTTGGCATTTAACCTAAAACAAATATTGAAAAGAATTTATGAAAGACTTTTCTCTTTTTTCCTTTCTTTCTTTTTTTTTCTTTCTCTTGCGACCCTAAGAAAAGGCATGATGTCTTAGCTTTCTGGTATATAATAATGGTTTTTAATGCATGTTGGTTGAAATTTTTTACCAATGGTGCTTTTCTTTTATTTTCATCACCCATCATGCCTTGCTGCTTGCTGTTGTCATGTGCCGCCATCCCTGCCATGCTGCCATTTCATTGGCCAAACGCCATCATGTGCTCTGCATACTAATTAGCCGCAAGTGGTTGAGGTCTTGACGGGCAAGAAGCGACCTCGTGAGCCTGCAGACGATCTCGTTACTCTGGTACTATATCCCATCATGCTTTGCATGTAGCTGTAGTCTGCTTTTATAAGAGATTTACTTGCACAGTCACATGACAAAAATCTAGCCCTTGATCTGCTTTTTAGGACTCTAGGTTTACTTTTCCAATACACCAATGGCAATTAATTGTTACTATATATTCACTGGCCCTTTTGGTCACGCCTTGCATGATGTCTTCCCGAATGCCTAACTGGTAAATCCTGCCAACTTTTAAACACGCTATGTCAATTTAACCACTCTATTGTCATGTGATTATGCAAAGTTGGATTAGAAGGCAGTATTACTGATATCTTAATGAAAAAGCACTTTAAATTTCTCTAATTTGTATTACAGTATTTACATATTGCACATTAGAATGTTAATAAATGAAACTTAATTTATTCTTTAATGTCTTTATTGTAATAATGCCATTTAATTTTAATGTTCAGTCTAATTTATGCTTCCTGCCTTCTGTTAATTTTAATTATGCTAATTTATTGATATAATAAAATTTCCTTCTGTAATTCTTTATATAACAAAAATAAATTAACTTTTTCTTCAGTAAAGTTTTCCTGCTATTCTCTTCTGCATTTTCAAGTTTATTTCTGTTTTTCCTTCTTTTTCTTTTTTCCCCTTTTTCTTTCTTTTCCTCTCTCTCTCTCTTTCTCCTTTTCTTCTATTAATCGTCTGGGTGACACAAGCAGCATGTGAAAATTGTAATAAATTTATAACTTGAAATGTTAGTAAATTATCCTATACCTCATTTGTACTTTTTTGGGGACGTCTGCTACCATGAGCAGTATTCCAGTACAAATTTCTCATCCACTTGATTACAGACTGTCTGGCAATTCCAATTGATTTCTTTCACTCTATTTCCTATTCTTTTCTATGACTATTTTAGATTTTGTAGTCAACTTTTGAGGTCTTTTTTTTTTTTCTTTTTTTTTTCTTTTTTTTTTTTGTTTGTTTGTTTTGTTATCCCCCTTTTCTCTGCATAAGAAGCATACCAACTTGACTTTAGAACTATACACACAGGATATTCTAATATTAATTCTAGGTTAACAAACTTATTTGGAACACTCATCTATAATTTTTACACCCAATTCAATTGCAACTCAGAGCTGTTAAAATATCTTAAGAATATTTTCTTTTGAGAATAAAATTTATCTTAAATCCTTTATGCTTTCTTTTTTTTTTTTTTTTTCTCCTTTTGATTTATATTTGATTTTTCCTCCTGCTTAAACAAACAAACACACACATATATATAATGTGCATATAATATAAATAACCATGTGCTCACTTGTTTGGATTATGTCTGAAACTTAGTTATAATCTTGCCATCCTGTCTTCCCCACCACACTGCAATATTGCTTGGTCTTTAACATCTACTTATTGATAGATATTTATAGTCACTCTAAGGTTTCTGAAGCCAGAAGTTTTGTTTGAAAGCTCAGTTAATCAAGAGATGATTTTTCTCTGTCCTGACGGTACTGACCATGATTTGAGCACTTTGTTAAAACTTGCTGGAATGGTTTGCTGACATTTCAATTTATCTTCAATTTATTTGTCTCCCAGGCGATGTATTTAAAAAAAATTCTTTTAAAGAGACTAAATCTGTTCTTGTTTATCATTGTTGCTGCTAGGGTGGAATTACCGGTGCCCCTTATCCAAAGCGTGTGGCTGTGGCAGATAGTAAAAGTGGAGTCCCAGTGTATCAACCAGGAAATGTAGCTGCCTATCAGCAGGCACTGGCAATGCAACTCCAACAACAGCCATACATACCAGTAACATGTAAGTATTTCTTATATAGTATGCAATATATTCATCATTCATGTTTATATTCTAATTGTTTCAATGTGAAATCAACTTATTTAACTTATTATTAAACTTGTTTTGTGGATTAAACAAAGTTGATAAAATATGAATTACAATTTACAAGTTTGTAAATTCCCATGCTATTAAATTGAATTTACTGCTTTTTGGAGTTAGTAAGCAGCTCTTACCATGTAAACAAACTTTTACTAATAGTATTGAAAGTTTTAAATACTCTTTACTGGTAAGTAAGAGTTAAGTTTGTCTACTTGGTTGGTACCTTTTAGACTTTACATAAATGTAAAAGTTTTGATATTATTTTCTGAGAGAATTTTTTTTTTCAATATTGCCAATAATTCAGCTGTAAAAGTTTTTAAATGTTTTTTTCATATCTTAAATGATAAACACTTGAAGCAAAAAAAAAATCCATTTTTTCCGGTTCCATATGCTTCAAGATGATACATATTTATTTAAAGATAAATTAAGAATTTTTGAAAGAGATTAAACTTGCTTATAAATGATGCACTTCAAGTTAGCAGTGTCTAATTAAGAGCAAAATTAAATTCAACACTTGAAAAGTAAATTGACTCTTTATTTTCATTTATATAGTTTTATATTTAACAACAAATTGCTTTGCTCAGTCGGCTGGGGCTGTAGAATACACCGACTGCTTCTCTGCTGAGGGGTAAGACCCCCCCCCAACGAGTGTCCTGGATATGACACTAAACAATCTGATGGTGAGGTTCCAGCAATGCTGGAGCTTTGGGGAATGCGGAGTACCCCTTCATTGCCATCGCTCCCAGATCCACTCTGGCCCGGAGTGGTAGCACCTGATAAGGGTCCTATCTATGGGTTAAATAGAACAAAACCGTGCTTCTTTCACTATACTGATTTTTGCATTTAAACTGCTTATTTATGCTAAACTGAATTGTTTAAAATAGAACTGTTTTGAGATTGGAACTGCGTACTAGTACTGAACTGAATTGCTCGAAATAGAACTGTTTTTGACGTCTAAACTGTGTACTTATGCTGAACTGAATTATCTGAAATAAAACTGTTTGATATTTAACTCTGTGTATGGCCCAGTCAGCTGGGGCTGTAGAATACACTGACTGCTCCTCTGCAGAGGAGTAAGACCCCCCTCCCCTAACGAGTGTCCTGATTATAACACTAAACAATCTGATGGTGAGGTTCTAGCAATGTTGGAGCTTTGGGGAATGCGGAGTACCCCTTCATTGCCATTGCTCCCAGGTCCACTCTGGCCCGGAGTGGTAGCACCTGATAAGGGTCCTATCTATGGGTTAAATAGAATTAACAGCATACTTATGCTAAAATGAATTGTTTGAGTAAAACTGAATAGTTTGAAATAGAAATGACTTTTAGAATTAAACCGTAATTATATTTAA
This sequence comes from Sepioteuthis lessoniana, assembly GCA_963585895.1. Lineage (NCBI taxonomy): Eukaryota > Metazoa > Mollusca > Cephalopoda > Myopsida > Loliginidae > Sepioteuthis > Sepioteuthis lessoniana. Next base: position 152,419 of record CAUZXS010003280.1, on the reverse strand, counting down.
ACTGCGTGCTTATGCTTAACTGACTTATTTGAAATAGAACTGTTTTTCGACATTAAAACTGTATTTACACTTAACCGAATTGTTACATACAAACTGCTTGAATAGTTAGAAATGGAAATGTTTTTGACCATTAAACTGTGTACTTATGTTAAACTGAATTGTTTTAAATAGAACGGATTTACATAAAAATGGATTTGGCGTTAAATAACCTACAAAGGTTGATTTGCCATAAAACCCAACAAACCAAACCAAACCAACCAAACAAATTGCTATGATCTTTGACAGTACATAATCTTCCATTGCTGGCATGTAAACATGTTCAGCAACAGTATTTTATTTATTTATTTGATTGGTGTTAACCAACAATAGAATTATGGGTATCCCCCATAGATTAAAAAGCAAGTATTAGTCACAGCAATGCGTGAAGGAGAAAATGAAAATTTCAGGGGCCGGGGGCAAAATTATGGAATTAGAATTGTTTGACACTACTGAACATGAAATTAAAGTATAATTCATGTAAAAAAAAAAATATAATTGCTATTGTTAGATAGGATTGTATAATTTAAATGTTTGCTGATTTAGTAATTTTTAATTAACATAATAATATGTGAAAAAAGTTGTGACTCTGAAAGCTTATTTATATATTAATTTTACTTGTTGAAAGTTTTCCATGAAATCCCAGAATAAACAATTTTGAAACTAAATTTAATAATTTCCAATGATTAAATGTGTTTAAGAACCACGTTTGAAAGTATATGCTAAAAAAAATGAATTTCTTTTGTACTCTTATTAATACTAAAAACTTATTTATTGTCAGTGTACTTTGATTATTTTTCTACTTAATTGAGACAGTGGCTTATACTTAAACTTTATTTTATAAAAAGGAGAAATTTCATTTATTATGAAATTAAAATACCCTTAATACTTTTTCAGTCTTGTTTATTTTATTTGTGCTAATGCTTTTAAAAGAAAATCTTGATATTACCAACTGACAGAGTGGAGGAAATGTGAGAATCAATTCTTAATTATCAAAAAGAAAAAGCTCTGCCATGAAATATTGTATTATTGATATTGATGCTCATTGATTCTCCTTGATTGAGTTGGCTCTCAGAATTTTTACTCTGCATGTATTTTAATCATATTTTAGTTCATTTATAGTGTTTTTATTAAACCACTACACACAATAAAAACTTAACTGATACACTTGTTTTTAATAAGATTATATAAATTATAAGGTAATACATGTTAATATTTTTAATTTTGATATCTTATTTACAATAAGAAAAAAGTGATATCATATCTATATATGATTTTCTCCATTAAAATTTTAACTTGTCATAAATGCAATTTCAGATTCATCCACAAAATTGAATGAAATTCAGCCCTATTTTACTTGTGAGTATTTTTGTTGTTTTTATTTTAAACAACTGATTTAATAAATTTGTTTGTTTTGAGAATATGTATTAGAAAAAAAGAAATTTTGTCAGAATTTTGAAATTTTTATTTTATTCAACTTTAGTTGATACTTTGATTCACTATTCTACTCATTTTATTTTCTAATTTTCTATTGATTGTATTTTTTTTTTATGTCTTCTCTGATGGCCTTCAAGAATATTGTTAACTTTTTGCTTTTCTGTTACAAAATATTTTTCTTTTAAAATAAAATTAAAGTAGAGATAAATCATTTGATGACTTTGAAGATAATTTTTAGCAAATCATAAACTCAAATACAAATAATCAATGGAAACCAATTAGAAATAATTGTCTTAATCTCATTCAAACATTTCATTAAAATCCCTTATGTTTTTCCATTTTTATTATGGAAATTGTTTTCTTGTTATAAATGAAAAACAAGTTTCTCCAATATTCATTTTAAATGTTAAATTCTCAATTTTTTAAAAATTTCAATTTATTACTATCAGTGTTTGTGATTAAATGGAATGATTAATTGTATTTAAAATTAAAAAGCAGATAAAATGTAAAGATATAAAACTTGGCAAATATCAAGTTACTTTTTCATTTGATGAATCTATTCAGATCAAGATTTGGTGGGGGGGGGGGTACATAAGTATTTGCTAAAAAATCCTCTATAAATTTATCTGTTGAATGTTTTAACATAGATAGTTTATTAGAAAAACTATGGTAATATTTTATATTTAGTTTTGTGTTAATAATAAATAAATAAATGACATAATAAATATTTTGCTAAATTTGTATTTTGTTGCAATAGCTTATGACCAAATGTTATCAACCAAATATCTTATGAGGTTGAATCAATAAATTACTAGCTTAATGCAGTTATTTACTGAAATTTTTACTGCATAATGTTTTATCTATGTAATTCATGGAGAAATGTTGTATTAAGTATATTATCAAAAGTGATTGCTGAAAAATAAATGCTTGTTAATCATTAGACTATTAACTTATTGATGTACCTGTATGTGAGTGTATGTTTAAGATAATAGCAATGTTACTAGATTTGTGAATATAGAATTGTTTAGAAAAGGTTCTATTCTGTCTGTAGATTTTGCTATTGAAAAAAAATTCTAATAAATTGACTATATTAACTGTATAATGTTGTATTTTTTGCTTTCTAGATTCTTCAACAAAGTTAAATGAAATTCAGCCCTATTTTACTTGTGAGTACTATTATATTTAGCTTTTAATGTTGCAATTTATCAAACATTTACTTAGAGATTGCATTTTTGTAAATATATTGATCAGTTTATATTTTATGCATTTGAAAAAAACATTCATTTTTGTGTGTTTAGCATTCTCACTGTTGCTTAAATACCAAATGAATATCTTTTTAGTTGTGTGATAATTAATTTTTTTTCCTTCTTATTTGTATTTGAACTTTAATATATTTTATTGTTTATGCAAGTATTGTTTACTTTAAATTGTTTGAGTTTGATCCGAAAAAAACATTTTGGAATGGTTTGTTTGGTCACTTTATATTTTTTCATCAAAAATGTTGAAATATTTTAATTGCACTAATCTGGATTTTATACAGAATTTTTTCTTTTCTTTTTTTTTTTTTTTTTTACTGATTCCTTTTCATAGTTTTCACTTTAAATTTTTGATGTTTCATTATAAAATTTGGGTGTAAAATGCCATTATTTTTCTTTTTTTTTTTTCAGTTTGGTTTATTTTTGCATTATCCTGATTCATTTTTCAACATGATCTGTTCACTTATATTTTAACCATTTTGGTTAAAAAGCACATTTTGTTTATTTTCTTGGCCTTTTTTTAAAAAATTTTCTTTCATTGTTTTATCACTTCTTCAATAAATGTTTGTATTGATATTGTAAAATGATAAAGTAATTTCATTACTGAAAGTATCAAACAAATAAGTCTAGAAAAGAGTCCTGAGCCCTAAGTTTTTAATTTTCAGTGTTTGAATAGAATATTTTTAACAAGAAATTGAGCTTCCAGAAAATATGCAACTGGCAAAAGATTAAATGAGGGAATAGAAGTTATAGCACAATTAATAACAATCTGTTTTTCTTTCCTATTAATTCTGTCTCGCCTTTTATTTTACTTGGATATTTATTTTCTAAAGTTATACAATTAAAAGCTCTTTCTTTTAGGTAACTTACTCTAATATAATTAGTGTTAACTATTTTATACATTTGTTTTTCATGCCAAAAACACTTTAAATTGAAAATTTCCTAGTTATTATAATTTTCTCATTTTTTTAAGATGGGCATTATGTTTTCATGTGAGAAGATTTTATTTGTATCATTTTTAATTTCACAAATGCAAAAGTTAAAATAATGAAAGGTGATTAATCATTTGGTGGGCATATATGATTGCTTCAGTTGTTGAAGGAAAAGAAAATTTTACAAATAACTGTTCTTAATTCTTATCATTGAATCTTTGCTCACATGATATAAAGTAAGTTGATGTTGCATAGTCTTTTTTTCCTATGGGAAATGAAACTTCCTTTTAGATAGCATACTTTGTTTGTAAAATGGCTCAATTTACCTGTATTTTATGAATTTGTTGCATTATGCTTGATTCTTAAATGCAACTGTTGACTCATCAATTTCTTTGCATTGTTTTATAAAAGTTGTTGAATAAAACTGGTAAAAATAAAAAAGTAGATAAGATATTCAAAATTCTCTAGTTCCAAATAAGTATAAAAATTAGTTTTTGTATGATAGCTGAAGCTCTTCAAATCCTACTGACATTTAAAGAAGTGATTTTAAAAGCAATTTTGATAAAGTGGTTTGTATAACCTGAAATTTGTGAAAATGATTTCAGCTATATGCTTTTAGTTGATTTGAGCAAATGTAAGCACATTTATAGTTTCAAATATTGATATATCAGTTTTTCGGGGTGGGGTGGGGGATATTATTATTATATATTTAGTATTCATATCATTGTTTTTTCACTTACCCTTTAATATACAAATTATATCTTTGTCTATTTGCTTGTAATATATATTTTGTGAATTTTACTGATTTTTTTTTCTCCTGAATATCATTTTGGATTAACAAATGCTGATTTATTTACAGTTGCATTTGCATATCAGAAATGGAAGCAATTACTGAACAGAGAGCATTATGTTCTGTGTTGACTTTTGAAATTTTGATTTTATTCACCTCACCTATTTTGTATTATACTAATTGGTTACAACAAATATTTATTTACATTGAATATTCAAAATAAGCAATAGAAAAGTTACAGATAATATTCTTTAAACTGAAATTAATTTTCTCTATATGAACAGGTTTTAAGAAAAATAATCTATCATTGATGTTGTTTACAAGTGGACATGGGTTCTTTGCTTGTGTGAAGCTGTTGTACATCACTAAGGATGGTACTCAGTTGATAGATATTGAAGTTCTTATTGTAGCCATTAATTATAATAATATCTCATTTTAGTTTCCTTTTTGATGAATTCCACACAATTTGCTTTCATTTGATAAATGTACATTATTAGTTTCTGATTTTTCTCTTCTATCCATTTGATTAGATTTTCTTGTCAAATTATTCTTCTCAAATAGTTTTTCCTTGGTGCTCATGAGTATCTTGGAAATATTAGAGGTCCACTTGTGGTTATTGTTTTTCTGACTGTGGCAAGGACATTGATTCTGGAAACCAAAAGAAAGACTATTCAAAATATCACGTGGTGGTGGTCGTCGTCATCATTATGTTTTCCTCCTCCTCTTCACTGCAGGTATATCTAACAGCCTGGAATATGGTGCAGGGCCTCCTCATCTTACTCCACTACCTCCATCACATCTGCCAAGCTGGCTAGTCGTCCAATCGGACAGCCTTCAGCCTAGTACCCAGTCGTGAGCAGACAGTGAGGCAGGCAGCGGCCATGGCGGCGGCGGCGGTGGCGGCGGCGACGGCAGTTGGCAGGCGGTTGCGGCGGTGGCGGCGATGGGTGGCACCCACCATATAGCCCAGTGCTCCTGGTGCTCGGGGCAGTGGTGGTGGTGGTGGAGGCTGCTCTTGCTGCTGCTGCTGCTGCTGCTGTTGCTGGTTGTCTTGGTGGTCGTGGCAGGTGAAACTTGTTTGTCCCCGCCTACTACCCAGCTTCGGCTCACACGACGCTCTCAGTATTTTTCTGCATTGCTACAGCTTTCCTCCTATTCCTAATTTCTCCTATTTCCTTATTTTATTATAAAATAATTTTTATTAGATATTTTCTTTTATATTTTTAACTTTTTATTTACCTTTACCTCCATCCAAGCAGATTCACACCTGCCACTGCTTTAGAAATTATTTTTATTAAAATAACCAAAATCAATATTAACAAAATCTAATGAAAAAAGAAATTAAGTTTTTCAGTTAAAAAAAAAAAAATCTCCAACTGCTTGTGTTGTCTGTTGCCTGACTAGAATATGCAGTATAGCCTGGTTATCCTACCAGTTTCAATTGCTTTGAGTGTTCAGTATTTGATAATATGGACTGGTTACAATCCTTAACTGTTTCTTCGACTATTATCAATGGATTTTATAAAATTATTATTGAGAAAATAAAATTCATAACAAAACTTTTTATCAGTTAATGCAATTTTGAAGTTGTCAGTTTACTATTTTGTTGAGGGTCAGAGAAACAATTTACAGCGGATATTATTTAAGTATATTTGTAGCTTCAAAGTTTCTTTTTCCATTTTCAATTCTTTCTAATTTTTATTAATGAAATTATTTCACTTATTTGTCATAACTGATATTTGAATTTATTATAGCAATTTAACATTATTTTTTTTTAAATATCAAAAGCAAATCTATTTTTGTCATTGAAGCTATAATCACTAGTTAATTTCATCATTGGATTTTAATCTTTCCTTTTTGTATTTCAAAAGTAAACATTCTTTGATTTGCTCAAGCCAATGGCAATTTAATAACTTTATTTCTTACTTGGAACCTTTTAGGCATTCTTAAGGGTTATTTTGGAAAGCTGTAGCTTTGTTGGAATATCTTGGTGTTGTTGCCAAGAAACACCTGCTACCTATGAAATACGTTTTAACATCATCTTAGTCTTCCATTTGGTTTTTCAGTAGTTGTTTATGTAATTTTGTTATTTTATGACTTGATCCACTCTTTCCCAGTATATATTGTATATTATACTGGCCAATCAGTTTCACTTGTGTTCATTCTTTCTACCGTTGCTGCTGAGCCTGATTTTCAGATGAAATCCTTCAGTCTTGCAATTACAACAATGCTTCTCCAAAGATATGTGTGTGTGTGTGTGTATGTGTACACTATTACCAAAGACTTTTGCTTTACTGTCCCCAGTTAGAGTCTTTGTAAAGTTCCTTTTGTTGTAAAAATCCACCAGTGTGTCAGATTAATCTTTGATGGAGGATGTGCAAGAACTGCACTTCCCCTTTGTCCGTCGTCGTCTGCTGCTGCTGCTTCCCTGCCGCTTGTGTTGCATTGCAGCGCTGGCTGTCGTCTGTATCTTGCTGCTGTGTAAGTGGTGACACCTTCCAATGCTGCTATCATATCTGCTCCTTTGTTTGCACCACCTGTTTGCAATGTCTTCTTTATAATTCTTCTTTATTTAGACAATTTGTTTCAATATGAAAGATAAAAAATACCTAATAGGCCAGATAAAATGACACTATTTAGAGCAGCTCGATTTGATCTGATCTGATCTTCAATCAAATTCAATTTTTTATAAAACTGAATATCAATAAAAACTAATGTTTTGGGATTCAAAATTAATCAGATAAGTGTTGAACAATAGAAAAATTGACTCACTTTTTGTTGTCCTACTAAATTGACATTTGTGATCTTTTTTTATTTTTTATTTATTTATTTATTTTTTTATATAACTAACCTTGAAAAACATTAGAATGCTATTGAGCAACATTTTAGTTGCAGGCACTTTTTAAAAATTCTATTTTGGCAATTTATTTCAAAAAGATTTTTAATACATTTTAGAAACTAGCTCATATATTTTTCTTCTCTAAATTGGTTTGTTATTTCATTAAGTTAGAGTTGATTGATCTTATAATTTTGTTCATTATCTTTGAACAAGCCTAAAATAACCAATGGCAAGAGTTCCTACTCCAAAAAAGGAAAAATATCTTTCAATTTTCTTTGCACCATTTCACTTATTTTCATTGAGAATGCATAATTACTAATTTATAATTTCCTATAGATATTTAATTTTTGTTTCTTGCTTACAGGTTTATTTTTAATTGCAAAGGAAACTAGTTGGCTGTTCTTGCCTGCTTTTTTATCAGTGTGTATATATATATATATATATATATATATATGATCACACACGTGCATGTCAATCTGATTGTGCCATGTTGACTTTTTTTTTTTTTTTTTTTTTAAGTGGGGGTATCTAGATTGAATTTTGATTACCAATCAGTAATCAATTGATTGAAATGGTTTGTAGATACCTATGATCTTTCCTATCAGTAGCTGTAATTTTAATATCAGTTATTACTTGGTTATTTAAGATTTCAATTTGTTACTTATAGAAGTAACTTAGATGAATAAAGTCATCCATCAGTTACATATCCAGGCAGAATGAATCCTTATTTAGAATGATTTTGTTTTCTTGTTCTTTTTAACTGATAGCTACTGTCATTTTATTTTTGTTGATGCAAAGGAGGAATAGCAATCATTCAATTTTAACTTAAAAAATTTTTTTTTGTGAGTCTTGTTAGTTTACACTGAAGGGATTTATCCTTTTTCTACTTTTTATTCATCCCATTAAGCCATAGCTTAAAATAAAGATTTTGTCGTTTCATATTTATTGTTGATTTAACGTGTTTGACATAATTACTGATTTTAATATAGTTAAACCTTGATAATTGTTCTTTGAAATTATCAAATAAATTAATTTACAGATAATTTAGGTAATTAAAAATTGATAGACATTTAATTGAAGAAAATAATTTTATTGCTTGACTATCATCTGTTTATAGGTAATAAACCAACTGACATCATTGCAGGATTTTCATTTTTAGCTAGAATAAAAGCAGTTTTCATTGAAAGATAAGGAAGATTCAGAGCAAATTAAGTTTTATTAACTCATTATTCGTAAAATATATACCTTTTTATAATATTGATCCATAACAATATCAGTCAATGGAATGCGTGCACTTTACACTTAGATAGTTATTTCAATGAAGCAATCCATTGTAGTACAATGTTGCTGAAAATATTTTTATTTTGAATGTTATTTTATATGCTAATTCCACTTATGTTATATAAATCATATTTCAGTGTCAAGAATTGAAAATTAAGCACATCAAATTATTGATTCTCTAACTTTTTTCCTCTCCAATCTTTTAAGTTCTTATTTCATTTTTTTTTTCCCCCAATTTCTAAAAGCTCCAGCTAATCACATACAAGAATTGCTGCATTTGAAGGAATTTCTTTATCTGAATTGGAACACAGAAGTTATTGTACTTATAGCTATTTCTTTCTTTCAGATTTATTTGGTTAAATCAACTATACTTGTGAAATTTTTTTTACACACAGACCAAATTTTCATAAACTTGCTATGTTCGGTATTGTTTTAGTCTTGTATTGTCATGTGTGTTTGGCAATTAAGCAGATTTTTCAGTAATGTTCATTCAAAGAATAAAAGTTTTCATTTATAATTTTTCAAAAATGATTTGTTACCTTAGCTAAATAAGATCAGAAGATATTTTGATTTTAGAAAAATTTTCTTTAAAGATTGGTTGAAGTATGCTGCAATTTCTTACAAAGCAGTATGCTTGTATCTTGTCACTATTATTATCCTCATCATCATTATTATTATTATTAATGTTTGTTGACTATTTTGGTAACTTATTGTATCACTCTCTTTGCCATCACAAATAACTGGAGTCAATCTGTTAGAGTTGCAAATCAGAATTGCACTGTTTTATCAAGTTAACTTTTTCCTTGTTAAAATCATCAATAACTGTTTTTTTTTTTTTTTTTCTACTTTAACAAAAACTCTTAAAAAAAAACTATTTCTATTGCTTTTTTGGTTTTTGTTTTTGTTAATACTTGGAAACTTGCTTTTAACAATTCCATGAGTACATTAACTTTTGATTTCAACATGAGGAGCAGATGAGCTTCATGTCAGATTTCATTTTATATCTTCATTTAAAAGAAAAACTTCATCTTCATTTTTCTATTGATAAATTTATGCACAATATAAAAAGAAATCTAAATCGTTCTTTTAAAATAAAATCCTGTTAAGAGTTTAGATTGCTTCTAATTGCCTAAATGTTGCTTTATTTAATGATACAAATTTTTCCTGATAAGCTTTATTACAGTTGCTGCTTGCCTTCTCAATTTATTGGTTGTTGCGTTACAAAGTTCATGCTAACTTTTTTTTCCCGTAGATTAAAGTATTATTTATAAACTTCTTATACAACCAATATAAGAAAATTATATAACATAATAAACAAGCATTCTTTCAAAAAGAATTATTAAATTGAAGAAGAAAATTGTCAACATAAATATAGAATTTTATTATTTGAAAGCCTTTTATTGAAATCTTCATTAATTTTGTTTTTAGTTATCAAGCTAAATTTTCTTTTCTTCAAATTAATTAGTTTTTAAAAGCAATATCCTATACATATATTTGCATCTGATTGATTTGCAAATATAAATCTCAATTGCTCTTAGAGTTCAGTATCATTTAAATAACTTAATTTCTTTGCTGCCATTGTTAATATATTAAATGTTGGGTGGATATTTTTCTAAGAAGATACAAAAGTTATCTTGTTATTACTTCACATTAGTATTAACCTAAATAAATCATATCTTTAATTTTGGTTTAAAAAAATACTATACCAGTTAAACAGTATAACATTGATCAAGTAAATCTTCTTGGCATGTCTAAATACAATTGGGATGAGATATATATTTCAAAGGCTCATAGAAAATGCTTTTTATGAGCAGCTGAGTATTTAGTTTTAATTGATAATGCCCTTGAAAATAAATTTTACCAGAGCAAAATCTTAGGTACTGACAGATAATTTTTATAAGTCAGTTACTGCTGAGGCATTTTCTATCAATGCTACTCATTAAGAATCTAAGACCAGGATGTTTGCTTGATTACTGAAATGAACAAATGAGGATTTGCTATTCATCTCTTTCATGCCTTGACCCTCTCCTGTGCACACTTGTACCACTCTGCATGCAACCTGTGCTTCATCCGCACTTAAACCACTGTTACCGCCTGCTGCTGTTGCTGTTACTTCGGGCTGCTCCTGCTCCTCCTGTTGCTGCTGCTGCTGCTGCTGCTGTCACCTACTACTACTACCACTACTACTACTACTACTACTACTACCACTACTACTACTACTACTACTACTGCTGACCCTTCCTCTTTGACTGCCATGAAAACCAACAGTGCCGATGATTGCCAATCCCAACCAACCTGCATCGATGGCAAATGCCACTAGCACCACTAGCACCACCACCACCACCACCACCACCACCTCGCTTCCCACTAATGCTGCTAGTGTTAATTACTTTGATGAGAACAATCAGGTAGTAGTGCTCTCCAGTCTTATTCATCCTGCTCTTCACTTGTTCTTATTTAGATTATTAATTGCTTTGTTTCTTGTAGTTGCATCCAAATCTTCTGAAAATCAAATTATTTTAACATTATTCTATTTTTCACTATTCTTTCCAATTTCTATTTACCAATTAAACATTTTAGTTTTATACTTATTTATTTCTTTGTTCAATATAGTGCACAACTTGCTACCTGTGTTGTTGTTTTTTTGTTTTTTTTTTGTCTATGTGGATCATTGAATTGTTTTTCATTTTTAGATTAGTTTCCTGAAGAATATGTAATTATTTTGGTCTCTTGATAAATACTCTTCCAATTTAATGGTTTTCCACATCTTGGCTTTTTCCTTTTCTTGTCGTAACTTTCAAATGGTCAAAATGATTGAAATTTTACTCCACTAAATCTTTTCATAAACTTTTTTTTTCCTTGGGTGGGGGTGGGGTGTTGATAACTGTTACTGCTCGTATAAGAAATCCTGCTGAGTTGAAAAATTAAAGAATAACCTTTTTTTTTTTTACCTCATTCAGAAGTTTGTTTTTAGACTCAGAAAATTATTGCATACTTATTTCACTTTGTGTTTTTTTTTATCAGTTCATATTTACCATTTATTAAGTTTCAGTGAGTCAAAATTCTGCTTGAACATTTTTCATTTGAAGGTGTTACATTTTGTCTCTCAATTAAAATATTTTACTCCCTGTTTTATGCATTTGCTTCGTATTCATTTTACCCTCTTAAATAATTTTTCTGTTTTTAGAATATTTTATGTTTCTATAGAAAAGCATGTTTTATAATCTAAACTTTTTTTTTTTTTTTTTTTTTTTTTGCTTATGCATAAAAGCAGCTAGTTGCATGTTTCAAATGACTAACAAAACTTTAACAAATTTTGCATGTAATACATTTTTGTATTGCAGAGTCTACAGATATTTTGATTAAAATTGTTAGTTACTAGATTTAGTGACATTTTGGAGAACACATTTTTTGAAAAGAATTTTCTTGGGCATTTCTGAGGGTTTTTTTTTTTCTTTTCTTGTTCTACACTCAATTTTGTGTGCTAATCTTTCCCAAATATTGGTTAAGAATTCTAGTTATAATTCAAAATTAAAATGAACTTTGTAAGAAGTTAGATGCAATCTTAAAGAATATAAGAAAGATATTTATCAAGCTGCATGTATAGGTTTTATAGTTAACTTGCTTTGATTTCTTCTAGTTTTATTTATTTATTCTCCCCTGATTTTTGTCCATAAATAATCCAATCTTTAAATGTACTTTTTTTTTTCTTTTTTTTTTGTGAACCAAGAAAGTTATTGCTATACTTTAGCAACCCAAACTTGTTCTTAGCCTGTTATCATGGTTTTATTTAAAGCAGTGAATAAGAGAAAAATATTTAAATTCAAATTAAAAAAATCACAGTATTAATATATTATTTGGAATAAAAAATTTAGTTTTCAAAATTCTACTGAAAAAAAAAAAAAAAAAATGAAATTGTAGCTTTTAAAATTATAGGGTTACTGTTCTCTACCTTTTGAAGTCATTTTTATTAGATTATGACTTTTAACTTTAAAATATGTTCTTTTGTTTTCCAATTTCTATTTTTATGGATATTGTCTAATCTTAGTAATCATGATTTTTAATCATTTTTATTTTATTAAAAATATATTTTTACAAAGTGTGTTATCACTCAGGGTTATAATCATTAATATGAATTTTTTTTTCTCTGAGACATTTTCATAAAATTGTGATGACAAAGAGAAGTTAAATTATCATGAGAAATTGTCACTTAAGGTTTATATTGTGCATAATGTACCAAAAAATTAATTCAACCAGTCTTTGGTATTTTAACTCTTCTGGAATATAATTTGTAATATATATAACCATTCTTAAATTAACTGATGAATTAGGTTAGTGATATGTAAGTACCATTTCTTGAGTCTTTGGTGTGACTTGACCTGGGATTGAACCCCTGTCTTCTGGGGCATTGGCAAACCCTCTAACCATTATGCCAATGGTAGTGGTATATAAGAAGAAATAATGTTTAAACTTTGAAGTAAGCACTTGAAATGATAATTTGTAAGTGAAGAATGAGAAAAAGATAATTCAATTGCTTTGTAATTCATTTAAATTCTGGGTTAAATAATTTTCTGGTGGTAATTCTATTGTCAAAATATTTTAACCATTCACTCGGTGTTGCATCTAAGTAGTTTATCACTTGTTCAACCTTGCTGGTTTATCTTATTTTTTGATTTTATTTAAATATTGTTATCGCTATGAATCCTCAGCTGAAAATAAGACTTAATAAAATTTTACATGAAATTTTGTAAATATATTTATACATGTTCAATTCTTTAATGTTTTAATTTAAGTTTTAGAGAAATCTATATCTTCGTTTCACATAGACATTTAAAAATTATTTCTGTCTGATTTTGTTTATTCTGTGGTCTGATACCAGTTTGGTCATTTCAGTGTTTTTTAATTGATGGCTTTTCATCTGTACTACTTTCCATTAATCTTTTTCCATTAGTTAATATAATTGATAGTATTCAAGTTACTTTTAATTTTAGTGGTGTTTTGATATTTCACTGCCTTGTATTAAATCTATCAGCTTTTCAGAAGTTTGTTCTTTTTAAGAACCCTTTAAACTTATCATTCCATATTTTTCTTAAATAGTTATATGCTTCCAAAAAATTCTATATTACCCTTATTTATGTCATAGTTTTGATCTTCATTTAGATAATCTTAAAATCCTTTGTTGGTGAGGATATGGAGAGGCAATATTTATAAAATATCCACTTGGTCATGTAAAACTATAGTTGCTTCAGAAGTCCTCTTAATATTTTTAGTAAGATTTTTTTTTTTTTTTTTTTTTTTTTTAATAATTTAAGCTGAATTTTATTTTATTGTTATAGATCTAATATGGACTAAATGTCTTTTAAATTCTCTTTCTGATTTTAAATTATCATAAAATTATAAGCTTTTAGTAATGTTAGAATTACTTATTAATGATTTAATCACAGAAGGTTTTATGGATGATATTAGGTCTTTTAACATCTGATTAAAATTTAAATTGATATCTAAATTTACATCTCAGAATTTACTTCGAATAAGTACATTGAATGTGATTTCATATTAAACTGAAAACTTAACTGTGTTCTTGTTTTATTTTTCCAATGTTCTTTGTTTTTAATGATAAATTATATTTTTAGCAATTTTTAAGAAAAATTGTTTTTATTTTTTATTCTAGTTGCTGGACACCCTCCCAGTGTGCCGCGATTTTAAGTCTAGCCAATGTAACAGGCCACAATGCAAGTTTGTGCATTTGTTGGAGGGTAAGTTTTTATCTATTATTCATTTATCCTCTGCATCACACTTGATTTAATTTGTTCTTAAAGAAAAAAAATAAGAACATAATGAATGTATTATCATTTTGCTTGAGAAGCATTTTCTTATGAAAACTAGCATTGAAGATATTTCATAAATTTTTTAATACAAATTAAGAATTATATAGAATTTACCATATTTGATGGCATGTTAAACTTCCTTCTCATTTGCATTTTATATTACAGTACAATGGACTTAGGCTAGATCTAAGTATTGGTAGTTTGCAGTGTTTGATAAAAGCCTACGAGAAATTCCCAGGAAATATTTTTTTTAGTCTTTTTTTTTGGGGGGGGTGACATTGATATTACATGTCAGTAATAGTATACCTACATGTAGTTCTTTATAACTAATTACTTATTTGAAGTTTTAGATAACTGATATGATTAAATAAATTAATTATCGCTACAAGAAGTAAACTTAATTTTTGGTTGATTGCTAAAATTTTTATTTTCTAAATTTTTTTCAGAGTATGTTGAAGTGACGGATGGCAAGGTGACTGTGTGCCGTGATTCAGTCAAAGGAAAGTGCCGCCGCCAACTGTGCAAGTACTATCACATCCCTGTCATACTGCCTGTCCCTGCTGCTCCAGCTCTGGGCAGTTGAGTGGCACCAGCAGCAGCCGACTATTACTATAACTACTATAACTACACTTCACTACTACTACTACTACTACTACTACTACTATTTCTTCAATGGACAGTGTTGTTATCATTGTCATCAACAGCACTACAATTGCCAAATTTTGGCATGTTGGACTCTGCTACACTGTCATTCAGCCATTGGTAGTGCTAATACTGACAGGACAACTTCTCATCCGGCCAACCACCATGGACCTAGACCCTACCTTCTCTTTAAAAAAAACAATTTTTTAATCTACCTCCTTGATGGTAGTGTTATTTTTTTTTTAATTATTTTTTTTTTTTAAAGTTTATTTTATACTTCCAATGGCTTTTTGGTTATATATGGCCCTCCACCCCAATTCATTTTTCTTTTTTTTTTCTTTTTTTTTTTTTTATCATCATTCATTTTAGTTGGTGATACGTTTTTTTCCTTCTCTTCTCTTTAATGTGAAATTAAGG
Source organism: Sepioteuthis lessoniana (assembly GCA_963585895.1). Taxonomy (NCBI): domain Eukaryota; kingdom Metazoa; phylum Mollusca; class Cephalopoda; order Myopsida; family Loliginidae; genus Sepioteuthis; species Sepioteuthis lessoniana. Next base: position 136,961 of record CAUZXS010003280.1, on the reverse strand, counting down.
TTTGATATGGGAGCAACATAGTTAAACCAGTTAAATAGACCCCAATGAGAACTTTGTGGCAGGAAACAATTGAAATTCGTTAGCAGAAACTTCCTGACATCTAATGTCAAATAGAAAATATTGACTTGAAAACTACCATGCTATATCTTCTACCATTCTAGTAGATGTGTCTATTGGTTCAATATTATAGTGAAGAAATTATTTGCTCATCCTATCCATGTGATCATTTGCATGGCTCTAGGTGCCTGCTAATGTTGTTCTCATCATGAAGATACAAATTTCACTCTTATTTCTTAACTCATAACTCAAGAAAAGGAGACTGTTCACTAAAAAAATTTTGTTGTGTATATTTTTCTTTTCAAATCAATTTTTATGTAAAAAAACAAAACATATTTTTAAAAAAGAATTTTAAATCTATAATCTCAAAAATAATTTTAGTGTAAGGATTCATAAAACTGAAGTAGAAGAAAGTAAAAACACAGACTGTCAATAAATTTAATGATTTAAAAAAATTTTTTTCTTCCTATTGCTGAATCATACAGCCCCTTCTCCACTTTTAAAATATTCACTATAGAGGTCCCACACCCCACTGGCAGCAACCCTGATCTTTGACTGTATCATTCATTATTACTTAGGCCTTTTGAGCTGCTTGGCCATCTCACTTTGGTCTCTGTCTCACAAACGCATGGCTGTGAGGAAATGGTAGCCTTTTTACTTGGATTTTCTACATCTTAGACAGCCTATTTGTCCTAACCCTCTCTTATCTTTCTCACTAGTCACCTTTTCTCTCCCAAACCCCAGACACCCCGGTCAATGCCTGCCTCCCACATCCTTTTTCCCCTGTTCTAAGTTTTTTCCATCCACAACCACAAAACATAGTGATCTTCTTATAAAAAGACTAGTGTGCAACTCCTGATCACTGCTAAGTATGGGATCATGTGGCACCATTTCAATTTCCCTAGTGGTTTTGTGAGACCAAGACAATGTGGGGCCATTGAAGGAGCTAGCTAGCGTTTATGCATATATTTCTTTGTGTGTCTGTGTATATCTGTGTGTCTGTGTCTGTGTGTATCTGTGTGTATCTGTGTATTTATCTGTGCATGCACACACACACACTCATATACCACACTTTCTTTTTTTTTTCTTTCTTTCTTTCTTTCTTTCTTTCTTTCTTTCTCTTGTGTGTATGTGTGTATGGTATGTAACACCTACGTATTAAAAAAAACATTTTCAAAAAGATGAAACACAAATGCCCCTTGCTTCAATATGACTGCCTTGAAAATAACGTGATAGCTGGAATATCTTGGTGCAACTATGAAGGGAAGGTTATTTATTTTTCTTGGTTTATTTTTATTTTTCATTTTTATTTTTTTAAGGGTGAAAATGAACTTATGAATGAAAATTTAGCCTACACCTTCATTCAGCAGTTATTGAAAAGTGATGGTGCAATTTTTTGATTAACATTTAGGAAGAAAGTGTGTGTATGTGTATTTAAAGTGTTTGTGCATATGTAACTACTGACATGCACACACACACACACACACACACACACAACAAACATATACATACATGTGCACACAGAAAATCATGCACATTCATAGAAAGATATCAAATATTACTACTATCTATGTTTAAGTTCCTTTTAAATATGTCAACACTTACTTTAGATAGAACACTACTACTAGAATTCTTTCAGTTAGAAAATATGAAAAAACATGACCTTTCCTGCAAAAATAAAAACAAATCATATTAAAATTTCTGGTTTAGATATTTGCATAATTATGATTGCTTTCCTCTTAGCATCTTTTCTTGTGAAATTTTTTATAAAAATTAACAAAGTGTTCTTGTGCCTCCTCAAAATCATCCAAATATTTGAAGGCTCTATACAATATATATATATATATATATATATATATATAACTTATTAGGTATAAAGAAAATATGTTAAAAAGCATTGTGTTGATAAACTTCTAATCTGCTTTAACTTGATCTTTTCGTCTAGTTGAAAAACATTTGTGCATGTCTATGAATTCTTTAATAGAATATACAGAGCTGTTATACTTGAGTGTATCATCATTATCATCATCACTATATGCTATATGGTGGGTGGGTGGCTGGGAAGAGTAGATTATAGAGAGAAAATTAACTTTTCTATAATATTATAAGGAACTAAATGAAATTGGGAAAAGAAATATAGCATTATTAAATTAACAGTGATATAATACATTTTTTTTATATATATCTGATTTGATCTCCTTAATGTTTTTAAATCAGTTCAGTTTAAATTTTTGATACCACTGGTCTGTTTTGAAATTTAAAAAAAACACTTTTTAAAAATGTTTTACCTTGAATCTGCTGATGCTCTATGTAAGCTGATAGTGAAGGCTGCAGTTAGCTGTGGCTACTGTGGTAGCCAGTGGTCAGTTCTCATTCACATAGTGTCCACTTGGTGTAACAAAAGTGGTACAGTATGTTGGCCACTTCCTCTTCTATGTCAAGCAAGCTGGCTCTGACCTGCTCCAGTTGGCACATAAAGTCCATTTGTAATATACCCCTTCTCTTTTATCCTCATGAATATTTAGGAAAATGAAAATAATTTATTATTGATACTAACAATTATGACTGCTATCATAATCAATATTTTTATATACTATTATAATTAATAACTTTTTTATTGAACTTTTATTTAATTTTTTTCATCTTTTCTCTATTTTTCATTAATTCTTTACTTGTAAACTTCAGCTGAGATTTTCAATTCCTCTGCATTCAGAGATATAAGTTGTTAAATATAAGTTTGTGGTATAAAGTGGACTCAGCAATAGCATTAAAACTAGCACATTTATATTTGAAAAGAAAGCAAAATGCTTTTTCTCTTAATTTTCCTTTTGGATGAAATGTAAATCAAAGTTGAATTTGCAGATCTCTGGTGGACACTTTTTCAGCCCTTGTTTGAAAAGTGTGCTTACAATGTGATTTACTTTTTCTTTGGAATAGGAATCATGAATCCTTTTAAGTGTTGTTTAACTCTTTATAAGCTATTTGTATGAACAAGTAAAGAGTGAGTAAAATTGAAACAGTGAAATTATTTGGTTTGTTCTAAAAGTTTAAAAGATAATCTGCAAGAAACCAAAATTGATATTTAATATAAGAAATCTTGTTTATCCATGTGAAACATTTATTGTATGTAGTATTTTTCAAGTGATAAATCATTTTGAAATCTCAGTTGTTGAATAGGATAAAATATTTTCACATTATCAGTTCTCTATAATTTGCCTGTTTCTGCCCAAAGTATTGTAGCATTAGTTAGTTTCGGTAAATGTTTTGTCTGTAAAATAAGTATATTGCCATCTCTGTTTATTATGATTATTATGACTTGTTATTTTATAGATTTCAGATAGATGTAGATAACAGCTCATCAAACTACTTTCATCCCTCCAGCATGTAATTGCAACTATAAACTGTCCCCCTCAAACTGATCCACAAATTTATATCTGATTACGTTAACCTGTGCACTAAAATGTACAGAAATTGGAAACCTGCCAGTTGACCCCTTATACAGGGAATCCATTATTTGTTTCAATTTTTCCTCTTCCTACAAGCAATTACTATTACTGAAAAACTAACAAAACTGTGTCTAGCACTATAAAATCCCTGTTAAACCATGTACAAATAAATACATATTGTGGACTTCCTATATCTATTATTAATATTCTATTCAAAGTCTTGCCTCTAAATATCATGTCAAATAGATATTTGCAGGAATCACAGACATCAATCTATTTCTCCGTCCATCAATTCTTTCAAGCACATACACACAAAAATTAAATTGGCTGCACCAGCTTAAATATATATTTTTTTTTAAACTAAGCTTTTGCCAAAAGGAGTAATCTTTCATTTTTGAAAATTGAATTAGTCAAGTGCAACACTTTTTTTCCAGTTTATTTTTCTTAGCTGATTACCCAACTCTTATTTTTCCCTAATTCTCTCTACATCTTTTCTTTATACTTTTGCTCTCTTGTTTATTTTACTTTTTGAAATAATTTTTCTTTAATTTGAAGATATTATATAGTGAATTTTTCTTAGAACCTTTCCCTCCCTCCCCCCCTCTTTCCCCCCCTACTTTGGATGGACTCTACAAAAAGTAAAAGAAAAAAAAAAAAACATTCCCTCCTGTCTCTAATGCATGAATCAAGTTGATCAAAAAAGGTAGTTTATATCTACCCCCATCTGACATACACACACACACAGATTAACATTTAAATACTTTCTATTTCTTTCCATGAAGAGATGCCTGCTTCTAACTTAGGATATTATACCAGAAAAATATCTTGGCAAAAAAACCAAAAGCATTTTCAAAAGGAAATTAAGTGTTCAATTGTAAATAACTAGTATTTCAAGATTGGTTACTCTTATTTTTCTTTTCTTCTGTCTTCAATTCTATTTTGTTGGCATCTTCAGCCTCCATTTCTCTTTAATGTGACCCAATGTATTTACTTTCCTTCCATTCTTTATCAATTTGCTAGGTCAACAAAAACATCAATGCCACTAACAGCAATGAATGTTTGTTGTTGGAGGCCTTTACTGTGTTATTACTAATTTTTTGCAGCTGCATTACCTTACAATACAGGTTCATAAGCCATCCAGTTACTACTGCTACTGCAAGCCCACCTTGATTTTGGAGTGATATCACTGTCATGTTATGCTACCAAATGGGATACATGCATATATATATATATATATATATTTTACTTTGGAGGCAGGTGTGCAGTTTTTGGTGAAAGAAGTATATTCATAGTGGACTAAAAACATTTTTTTTTTTTTTTTAACTCCTTTTTCACTACTGCTGCTAACACCTTCCTCTTCTCCAAATTTATGTATTTGTATTTTTTCTTTAATTATGATTATTTTTATTTATTTATTTTTTAATTTTTTTTATTTTAGAAGTTATGGGGTATGTATTATGGTTGGAAATATTGGAATTTTCATACAATGATATTTAATATTTTTGAATTTGATAAAAAAAAATGATAATCTTTTTAAAAAAAAAAATTCTGATGATGAACCATTGTTAAAGGTGTCGTCGGCCGTGTTACTCTTATATAATAGATATGACTCGCCATATAATAGCATTTGTGATATTTTACTGACATCCAAGTTGTAGTATCTGTAGGTTTTAGACTGTTGTGGTGGAACGTTATCTCTGCCTTGTTTCTTGTGAGTCCAAAGCAGCCGCTCTTTATGTTGCATTTTTTCTTCCCGCCTCAGCATTTGGCTGTTTAAATTCCTCGCAGGCACCTATTGACCAATATAGGCAATGGTATAAACAAATAGGGTTATAAGAATTTTTTGAAAATTGTAGTTTTTTTTTTAAAGTGAAGAAAAAAATTTTTTTTCTTTTAAGTGCTCAGTTAAATAGCAGCACTCAGATAATAGTGTAACTTCTATTTCCCAGCTTAAATTTTGTTACATTATATAAATTTTGTAGCAAATTATTTTGTGCCTAGTCATGACATGGATTATGTCATATACCAGTAAAGAAAAACAATGTTCAAAATTTCCTTTTCTATCAGTTTTTTCTGACTTTAATTTTACAAGGTTAGTTCAGCTCCCACTAAATGAGTGTGTGCATGTGTATGGAACTTTTTTTTATAAATAAATATCATCAGTAATATATAAGTTTTTTTTTTTTTTTTTTTTTTTAAATGCTCCCCTCCAAATTCTACTGCTGGTGACTGCTACATATATTGTGAATATGACTTGTGTGTGTTTCCAGCTGTCATCGAAAGGTCCATGTAGCCTCATTCTCTGAAACCTCTTATGCTGCCGTCCCATTGACGCTGAATTAAATAAAACTTTAAAATATGACAAACTCATCTTTACAAGTCCTGATCATGTTGAGTGCTACAATGACTCTGGTTATAAACAATTACAGAAGATAAAAAGCAGATTTTTAAAAACATAGCCAGTTTACTTTCCTCTCAATAACCTTTTTTTTTTTTTTCCTCAACACCAAATGCTAAGAGATTTTCTTTTAAAGGCTGAGCTAATTTACTTTGACTAACAAGAAAAGCCAAATTTTTGCCTCATTCTGTGGTGAAGTGAGTGGATCATAAATTATACTGAATTTTTACTTTTTTTTAATTTTTGAAAATTCTTAGATATTCGAAACAATAGCTTTCATTAAAGATTTTTTTTTCTTTTCTGTGCAATTTTTCTTACATTTTATGATTACTTTGCTATATGCATTACGGCTTTGGGAATCTTGTTTTCAAATGTAAACAGATTCATGCAGTTGTAATATGGCAACTCTCAACTAACTTCCTGTATTTTTTTTTTTCCTTTTGAAAAATGTTTGAGTAGATTTGACTAATGAAATTTTACTTTTCATTTTTCTTTATGATTGATGAAAATCTTGAAGTTCTGTTATGTTTGATGCCAGCAAGAAAGGAAGAATCAAAGCTTTTTATCTAATTTGTTTTATCTGCAGTAAGTATTTCTATCGTGTGTCTTCATTTTTTTTTTTTTTTTGCCCCCCCCCCCCCCCCCAATGATTATGAAGTTGTGCCAAGGAACAGCACTTGCCAAATGCATTTAGATTTCAAGATTTGTATTGTCTGATCCATGTAGCTGTGCCCTGGCAACAACTTAATTTTAAAGTTTCTATTTTCATCTATTGTATTTTTTGGTGACACACAATATCTCAATACCGCAATGATCCTTATTCCACTTTTATCTAGCTGGTATGATTTCTTTAGTCTTGGATGTGAGGGAAAAAAAAAACTTGGCTGTTGCTCTGCAAATTGAGACCTTTTAACCAGATGTGTTGAATCATTATATAAACTTTTATTATTTACCTATGTCCATATACATACACTCACTCACCCTATAATAATAACTGTAATGATTAATTATTGCTATTGGCAGAGGTAACGCTGAAGCCGGTAGTCATAGTCTGACTTTTGTTCTTTTTTCTCATTTTTGTTATGTACTGTTATATGAACAACATTATTGGTTAGAACAAGCCGTGTCATGAAAAAAGTGAAATTTTTTATTTTATTTTTTTTTTTTTTTAAGAAAATGGAAGAAAGAGAAAAAAAAAATTGAAAAAGAAAATCTTTTCTCACCCACGGTTTATTCTTTGTTGTACATTGTTATTGAGAAAATTTGTTTATTTTCGAAACCCAGTCATCGAAAAATCTGATGTTTTAAACTTTTCATGGTGTTTTGGTCTATTTTTTAGCAAAGCCTGCATAACGTTTGCTTAGCTTCTCTATGTCGGCTCTGTAGCTCAAAGGTAGCCACAGGATTTTTCCAGCCGTTTCTAAAACTTTCAGGACTTCAACCAATAATTTTTCTCTGCTTATTCTGTCTGCATTGTGTATTCTTCAACCATTTGAGCTTTTTGCAGTGCTTAGTAAAACATGCATTTGCCCTTTTGCCAATGGCATCAATTAAAACTGCTACTTTATTCTTTTTCAACTAAAATCTTGAGTTTTTATGTCCCCACTCACAACCTGCTTCCAGTTCATACATTTATTTTGTCCATAATAGTTTATTTCTTTTAGCTTCTTCCAGCTCACATTTTTTTATTTATTTAAAAAAAATTTTTTTTTTTTTAATCTATTCTAATTTTTCTTATTTTTGTAAATGTCTAGCTACCAGTATATTTGTTACTTCACTTTTGTATGAATTCATAGCTCCTTAAAGTAGCCTTTTTACTGAGCATAGCATTTTTCTAACTTAGGTTAATAATGACTATAACCTATTTATCTCATTTACACCCTCACAAAATATGTAATTGCAAAGTTCTATTATTAAATACAGGAATTTGGTTTAAATGTAATAAATTTGATGGATTATGAAAACTGCTAATTGTATAGGTTTATCAGATGACACTGTTCAAGAATTTGTTTTCGTTTATGTGTGTGAGAAATATATATATATATATATATATATATATATATATATGACTTGGATGAGATTTTTAAGTGTCACAAATAATATTAATCTTTACCAACACATTATCTTTAAGTATAAAATAGTTGAACCTTTTTTCTTTTTTTTTTGTAAGTAGATTGTTGAAGTTTATCAAATGAGATTTCATTATATTCAGTATTAGCATCAGACTGAAATGTATGAATTTAGCAGAGGCTTATAGAGAAACCTTTAAATGATCCTTGGAAGATGATGTATTAACTAATTTGAATTCTAGTTGAATTATTTTTATTATTCCAACTGGAATTTAACTAAAAACACATTTCTCCTTCTCTCATTATGGACTTTTTTTTCTTGGATCCTTAGTTATTTTGAATTAAGTTAACATTGAAATGTAGAGGTGACAACTATGAAATGAAAATTGAAAAATTCTGCTGCTACTGTTTATTTTATTTAAAAAAAGATTTTTTTCCTCCCGGTTGGAGTCCTGCAAGCTGTATATTTCACAGACCAAGAAAGCTGGAAGGGAAACAAAAATAATTCTTTTAACATTGCTTGTATTTGCATGTCTTAGTTGTAGAAGAAGAAAAAAAAAACTTTGCTAGATAAAATCTAATTGGTTGTTGGAGGTGAGTCGTCTTGAGGTCACAATTAAGCTGCCTCTGCCGTCTTTGCCATTGCCGCCAAGTAACAGTGTAGTTATGCTTTTTGCTTTGCTAAACAGTACTCTGTATTACAACCATTACTCTGTGCTTGTGTGTGTGTGTGTTGTCTGCCAGCCAAGCCTGTGACCTGGATATGGAATTAAGAGCCTCATATAATAAAACACTAAAAACTAAAGTGTACTCCAAAAAAGTCTGTCACCGTGTTATGCTTTCCATTGCATGTTATTCTGTCTTCTCACAGACCACTGACACTTTTTGTCCCACCTCTTGTTCTTTCCCTCATTATCATCAATCAAAATCACTTATCCTTAGTTCTGCTCACTTGAAACCCATGTCTTTTCATCATTGCTTTCATCTTATTTAATTAATCTTTGATCATTTTTAACCTATTCAGCTGAAAGTTTATTTCTTATAATTCAGTTGATGATTTTAATCTAATGAGCAATTAGTCTCATTGAATAAGCAGAAAACAAGTGCAAATTTCATTTTATATTTAACATATATTTACTTTTGAAGTCTTTCTCAGAACTAAGGATAGGTGTTAGTTTCTTTTACCCAATTTTGCTGACCACTAACCTGTGGTCACTCAACACATTCAGCTTGCTCAACAGTGCCAGATTCTATATAAAATAAAAAGAACAAAGCTACCCCAAAATTTGCTCTTTTTTGCTAGCAGTCAGCAGCAACTCCTCTTACTCGTCGCTTGCGATGCTTGTGCCCACCCGGTTTTTTCAGTTGTTATGGATAAGGAGTTGTGTACACCAGCCTATGCACGATTCTTCTATACTTCATATTCCTCTCTGCCTCTCCTCTACAGTTTTCTTTTTTTTTCAAAACACATACATACATACATATACACACACACACACACACACATATATATATATATATATATATATATATATATATATACGTGAGTGTTTTAATTAAGAGCTGCAACAAAAAAACAAGCCCTACAATTTCTGCTACAGCCCAATCAGTGTAGCTTTGTTGATTCTACCACTCTGGCTGGCTGTTTTTATCCCTTAGTGTCGTTAGTGATCATCATCATCATTATCATCATCATGCTTTAATAATAGTATTACATTGGTAATGTCGAGTCAACTGCTCACCTTGGCAATTTGATTATTGCAAATGAGTAACTTAATGTTTTATTTCAGAAGAAAGAAGAAGAAAACAAACACAGGGAATTGTAAGAGTGCAAGAATATAAGAATGACTTTTTGTTCATACTACCAACCACAATTATATTTGAAGACAACAGTGGCTTCATAAAAATTTTGTTGTTACTTTGTAAATAGAAAATTGATGTGAAAGAAAGTATTTTATTTCTATAAGTCAATTCATAGCAAATACAACATTTACACATGCAGTCACTCCGAGAAACATACCAATATGCTCCTTCCTCTCTTTGCAATTAAAATATTCTTCTTTAATTGGCTGCTGGCTTTTTACAAAATGAAGCATATATATATATATATATATATATATATATATATATATATATATATATATATATATATATAAATCCTTTCTGGGGTACAGCACAAAAATCAGTCTTTCTCAGTATAAATTTCATTTTTTTTAAAATTTTGTTTATTGATCTCCTTGTTTTTAACTTTGTTGTCGTTTAGCTTCTTTCAAACGATATCAATTGCTGTGTGTTATCTTTTGTCGATTTGTTAGTTCCTTATTATCAGTCACCTAATTTATTAAATCAAAAAGAAGTGAGAAACCTTTTTCAATCATTTTTGTCTGATTTTTTTTAAACCGGTTAGTACACGTGTGGCATTAAAACGAATGTTGACACTATTACTTTAGGTGTTGTCTTGTTTGTATTAATTCTGATTATTTCGGGAGTATCCTCGTGGTGTAATGGTTAAAGCGATGGATTGCGGAATCGTAGTAAGCGAGTTCGAACTCCAGTCGCGCTATTACGTTCACTTTCGGGCAAATACCCTCGGGAAAGGTATGAACCCCCTTATCCTCCCAGCTATGGGTTAAATAGTACCACTACTGTTCTTCTAGAAGGATGGCTTTGGCATTAAATACCCCAAGAAGTTTGGTATGCTATTAAACAAAGAAACCAAACTCGATTATTTATTTCTAAGTCTCTTTCTCTGTTAATTTGTAGGTTTCAGAATTACATTTACATGTGTTTGACAATGAATCTCAAATTATCTCCTGTTTGCATGTGCGTGTTTATGGTTCATTCCTTTTCATTCTGATACAATTAAGATTTTCCTTTTAATAATTTTAGGCCGAGTACTTTTTTTATAATTAGTTTCGTTCACTTAAACAATTTGCTTAATTATACTGGCATGGAGAGTATTGCTACTGCTGCATAACTCATTAGATGCAATTATTTGATGAGCAAGTAATAACTTTTACTTTGATATTTTCCTTGCCTATTTCCTTCTCCATTCACTTGTTTGTTTACTGCTGTGGGACATGATTTGTTCCAATATTTTGCCTATAATACAAGTTAATTCCTTTATGAAATAGAGTAGTGAACGATCTCGTATTTCATGGTCGAAATAAATTCGCTTGGAACATAGAAATTAAAGCTTTTTATAATAAGAAAAAAAAAACATAATGAAATGATTCTGACAAAAAGTGTTGAGCCAATTGTCTATGTGATTTGATACTTTGAATATTAAATGTAATTCCTGTGTAACATAAAAATCTTTCATTGTCTTGACAGTTATTTCGTTGGATCTATTTTTTAAATTGTTTTCACTCTTCGTTGCCTCTGAAGAATTCCGACCAATATCTCGGTAATTAGTCTGTACTGCCAGTACGCTGTTTTGTGTGACTCAATTGCCCCGTCCACTTACTTTTTTTTTTTTTTTTTTTTTTTGACTTTCAACTGAGGTTATATACGTTGGTTTATCTTTTATTAGCTCGAAGCTAACTGGGTTTTATTTAACAACCACTTAATGATAGAATTACATTTCCCCGATGTGTTTGCCGTAAAAAAAGAAGAGACAAGTTATTTGTCAACCCGAGAGATGTCCAATTTCAGTTCTCAATGACGGATGATACTTGCCTTTCATTTAAAGCCTATTTGAAATGTATTTGACTTCTTTTGAAATGTATAATGTCGTCACCAGTTAGCTTAGCTGTTTATTGAGTAGTATGGCGTTTTGTCTTCTTGGTTCGATTCTTTAAACAAAAAAAACGCCCTATCTACTGCATCATATCTGTTCCTTCAAAACTAGGAATTTTTATGAAAACCGGTGATTTAAAGTTTTTGGATCGTTATTTGCAAAAATAACTATGAAAATAATAAATAGTCATTGCATTAGTAGTGAACACAAGCTGATATTAAAGCAGTCTTAGTTATCCTTGATTTGGTGATATGGAAAAATAAAATAAGACATTTCCTGGTGGCTACTAGGAGACCATTTGGATGAATGTTTTGATTTGCCTTACTTTTCACTAAGTCCCACCTGCTGAGCAATATTCTAAGAAAAATTGCTTTCCAAACTGGCCTCCTATTCTCGTTTTCCATTCTCAACAACCTCGTTGGTTAGTTATTTTTACTAAAGCGAACAAAACAGGAACTAATCAATTGTAAAATTGGGTATCTATTTTTGTTTTATATTTAATCTCTCTCTCTCTCTCATGCGAGGAATCATTTTGATAAATTAACCTGGAGGTCTGCATATCCTATTAGGAAGAATTTCTTGATTTAGAATCATTGCAACAAGTGCTTGTCGATTTTGTTGTCATCTGATCTGGCAGCACCCCTACTGTCGCTTCCGATATTTGTAGCAGCAGCAGCAGATCCTACAGTCGACATAACAAAAGAAAAACTCGTAAAACCAGGCAACGCAGCACTTTACAGCTTTGTGCGCGCGCGCACGCACACACACACACACACACACACAGACACACACACACACACACCACTGCTTGTAAAAACTTCTGTAAAAATGTACGAAATGTGTCTCAGTAAGACAATATGTACTTCTCTAACTTAGTAAAAAAAAAAAAAAAATAGGATTGGTTTTTGGACTATTTACTTGAAAAGTAAATGAATAAATAAATGTAAGATGTTCATTTCAGTTCAGACAATTTCGGTTGTCCTTGTCTAGTTTCTTGTATCTTATATATCTGTCTGTTGTGATGGTTTATCTGTTATTTATTTATTTATTTTAGATATGATGTTTTTGTCTTTTTGGTAATATAAAAAGAGAGAAAAAAAATTCCCTCCTTTCCTTTCTTCTTTCTTTTGAGATCAACTCAAAATATTTTATTACAATTTTCAACGTAAGGTGCATGTGCTGATGTAAAGACTCTTGCCTGATGGTTTACAAATACCTCATAATAAACCCCAATTATTCTTTTATGTGTGATAGCATAAATATCCCAATTATTAAGAGGAAAAAATGAATTATTAGTAAAAAAAATGAATTTTTTTTCACCTAATGAAGATTTAGCCACAACACTGTGGAAGGCAAAAAACTGAGAGCACAAGTAGAGCAGTGATAACGAGTTGTATCAGAGCTGCGACGAAAATAGAAATGAAAAAAAAATGATTATTCTTTAGAACCATTTGTGCCCTTGGACATTCCTTATGAGATATTTAAATGTACTTCGAAATACTTAAGGGAAAGGATGATTTTTGTCTATCAAATAAATTTTACATATTTCTTGGAATATTTAATCTATAATTTAATTAATAGTATGATTTTTAAAAAGGCTTTATTTGTATTTCAAGGAAATAAATCATCTTAAATACTGGTGTATTGAAAATCGCCCGATAACAGATTTTTATGAAGTTGGTAAATTTTAGATAAATGTTAACTATGATTTTTATAAACTTTTTAGATGTAAATGATAATCTGGGTTGCTTTATTCAATGCATTAATTAAGAACTGTATTCTTAATAAAAAAAACATTCATTTAATCTTACATTATTGTATCGGTTATATAGCTGTCTTTCTATGTTCCCTAATAATTGACGTTGGACTAGAGTTGTTCACTTATAGATTGAATAATAAGGGAAAAATGAAAAACGAATTTTAAAAGAATCCAGACTTGCAACATTTTCTGTATGTTCTTCTTACCAAATGAACAAATAATATTTATTCAAGAAACCTCACAAAATGTTTATGCTCTTTAACGATTTCCTCTATTTTGATAATTAAAATGGATATGTGTGAAGAACTATTAAGACTTAAGAATGATTAAATAATATTCGACGTTATGTAATTCATTTTATCGAAATAATGAATGTTCAAGTATTAAATAATGCCATGAAATATTTTTCAAAAAAATGCATCTTTCAATTTTTGTAGGCAGAATTGTCGGATTTAGACATACATTTGAAAATCAACATTGAAAAGTTAAGTTCCTTAGATCGGTTGATGAGAATACATAAAATGATTATTATTATTATCCTAGATGATCTCCTTAAAAAACAAAAAAGAATGCTTTACTCTATATATCTATTTCCTCAGTTGTTATCTAACAATGACAATTCGTAATCTGATCTGTTTCTAAAGGAATCATTGTCTGATTGCCGTTCGTTCTTAATAGATCTTCATATTTTTCAAGAGAATATTTTGATTACAAAAACATTCAGTTGGAAAGAAAATAAAAAATCTTATTTTGATTGAACACACACAAATTACGAAATAAACAAAATGCATCATCATTTCAATTCAACTACAGCGAGACTTTTAATATACAACTTTAATCATTCAGTATCTTGATTTATTTTGAGACCTCAGCATCACAGCAAATTCGAAATGGAGATGGTAGGAGGAGCGAGGTACATTAAGATGGGTCCATCTCAAACATTGGAAAATACCAGTTGATTTGTTTTTCTGGGGGTTGGGGAGTTGATTTTTTTTTTTAAATTAGCTTATTACATTACATAATTAAGCTGACATTGTAGCCGCTATATCTCGTATAAAATGTACAAGGTAAACAAATCAATAAGTCTAGTTTTAGACGCTAATGCCTTCTCTAAAGCATCTTTAGCATTTAGCGTCTTATAAGAACAAAACAGTTAAATGCATTTGCATAATATGAAAGTTTACTTAAAAATCTTTAATCCCGTATTGTAGTGATTAGCTATTTCAATGAACTGTGAAAAAAGTTACATTTTAGTATTATCTTTCATGAAGCTTTCAACAATAGCGTGTTAGTAATATTGGCACTTGATTATCATCAATAATAAATTCTACTGGCTGGTCTGTATTATATAGGTGATCATTGGCGGTAGTTCCATCGTAGATAGCTCTTTGTTCTATTGTTGCTAATGTAGTGTTGAGTGCACTATCACTACAAAATAATTCTGAAACCAACTTAACCCTTTGCGTGCATTCCCCTATATATCATCATGAGTAGCCAAATCTTATTTTCAGTTCACTATGTTGAAAGTAAAAGCGCAATTCGTGGCCAATGACTCCAGATTTATATCGAATATGAATATTCATATTATTAGTCATTGTTTGTTGAAAGTGAAAGAGAAGACTTTCAAACCGTCTGCATTGATTCTGGATTTTATTGTAATCCACCGAAAAATATCATAAATTTACATAATTTACTTTCGATAAAAATCGTAAACCAGGAATAATATTTGCTACGACTTTTAAAAATTAAAATATAATGAATGAATTTAGTACCAAATATCATTTGGATATTTTGTAAAGCATCAAATTTTGACTTCCTGTTTGAGAAAGGATTTTTTTCACGTTCGATTGACTTCAACATAAAAAAAATGAAGCCAACTTTGAAAGATAACTTAATCCTGAAGTAAAAAGATAATGGATGAAAATTTTCAGGAAGCGTCAGTAACTTTATTATTATTAGTTGTTGTAGTAGTAGTAGTAGTAGTAGCAGCTGCAGCACAGCGAAATACATTCAACAGGTTTATGAGAAGCATACAGCTAGAAATAGGAATATATTTTTTTCTTATTCGTCAGACATTCTCTTCTTGAACTGCTGTAGTAATTTGAAAATATTTTTTCTGAATCATTGAATGAAAGCTGTACGTTGTGCTTTTTTAAAAATTTTATTCAAAATGATAACACAACTTTTCCTTTACCAAACTGATCATTCTAATAATAGATTGATGTTGCGTTTTTATTTTTTCATCAGTTATCAATTAAAACTATTTCCTGCTACACAATAAATTTAGTTATTATAATATTTAATCAATTTCGGTGTTGAAGAAAAAAGGAGATGGATTGTCTATGATGGCCGAATCAATGCAAGGCACAAAAATATATTTTAAGAGATAAGATTTATAAAATTTTAGGGTGAAAAAAAAAGGTGAACCTGGTAATAAGGAAGATGATGGTTATTTATATCCATAAAAATATCCCATTGGTACACACTTCTTTTTCTGCAAAATTCTCTCTTTGCATTGAACATAAAATAGACAGCACTTGTAACAATCTCTTTGGAACACAAATATTTATATGACTATAAAGAGATTTAAAGAAAAAAAAACAACAAACAAACAAACAAAAAACCCCAAAGTAAATAAGAAACGCGCGAAGGGAACTGATTCTACTTCTGTGAAGTACAAGAATAACTTCTTCACGATATGAACCAATGTTCCTAAGTCAGAACTTTTCTTTCATAATCAAAGCGTTATTTTATTTTACACTCAAGATGAAGAAAAAAAAGCCAAAGAATTTACAACGGAAAAAAGAAAACGGTAAACCAGTTTAATGTTTGAAATTGCTTCCGAAATTGGACAAAATATTCTTCATATTGGACAGATTTTGAGACGAGAAAAAAGTGGCTCACGGAATTTTTTAACCGGAAATAATGGAACGATCCTAAGAAAGACGGAGCTGATCATCTCGAATTTTTATCTCTTTATCAGTGTGTTGTAGAAATAAAATTGATTGTTTTCATACTCTGGAATTTGTTGTTCTTAGGCTATTTTTTTTTTCTTCCTTGTTTATTTACAGGTCATTAATTATTCCTATCAATCGAATCCGCGAAATATTGTTTTCATTTGATCTTGCATAGACCCATTCAAACAAAACTTAGTAAATATTTAGTGAATATAATTGTGTAAATGAATTCGCGCAAGAAAAGTAGAAATTAGCAAATCTTCAAGTTTAAATATTGGACGTCGCTGCCACTTTTCTGGTTGGGTTGGGGTGGTGTGTGTCCACAGGAAATATATACTGGCCACCTTATTACATAAAGTGTCTTATTCCATCCTCGACAGTTGATAGATACGCAGTCCTTTGTAGTGTAAGCAAATACGACTCTGGCTTGTTCTTTAGCCTTCGCTAAAAAGTCCCGATCCAAAGGGAGAGGAGGGTAAATTACTTAGTGATAGAATTGGACTCTAATCTATTTGATTCCCTTTCCTCCACCCAATATCACTTATGATTTACTCGTTTTCAATGAAAGAATGTTATATTTTGATTTCGATTTCGATTCTTAGTTGTTGAGATTTCCGACTGTATTCTTGAAGAAAGAATTCAGTTCGCGTAACTGTTACAAGATCAATCCTAAATTCAAATCGCTAATTGGCCTTGTATGATTAGTATAAAAGAAAATCGAAATGATCATGTCACTTGCAGTTAAAAAAATCGATCTTGGTGTTTATTAAACTTCAAAAAAAAAAAAACTATCAGGACCGTTAAAAATTGATAAACTTAGTATAATCATCTAAGTGCGTGTTTATGAGATGATCCCACTCTTCGCCATGATTAATTACTATTTCGAAGATTCAGTATATTTAAGATTCCGATTCACTTTCAATATTAATTCTGAATCACATTCTCCATATTTTTAGAGGCCGAATAAAGGAATAGTGACGACCAAATTAGTAAAACTGTTCCGACGACCAGATATAAAATTGAGTCATTTATTTTCTTTCCACATAGTTATAAAAAATTTTAAAAAAATTATCAAATTAGAAATCGATAGTAAAGTTCATAGCCAGATATGCTGAGATAATCTCTTTTGATTTGAATCAATTAATATCGTTCGATGTATTTGTTATGCTGATTGAAAATCATTGGTAAAAATTAATCATTTTGAAATACAATTATTATATGGCAGTTGTATGCATTTTTTTACACGGCTACACCTCATTATTTCTGAAATAGATTGATTATAATCAAGAAATGTATTTTAATAATAAGGTAGACTCTTTTGAACCTGAATAGATACGATCATTTTTACTCTGAATATGAAAAACTGATTTTCTATTTCAACAAAAATTCATTTCTGAACAATTCAGTATAGTCCTTTTAAAATCTTCAGTAACCACACAGATCTTAAATCGATAATAAACTTTTGAAAGTAAAAATTCATGTAGTTGGGCATTTTATGACCAGATCAACAAACAAAATAAATCAATTTTTATCATTAAGGGTTTTCGGACTATTGTCTTCATCTTTATTGTTATTTCCTCAACGTTTCGGCCAATATGTCCTCCAGTCTTCTTCAGATGTTTGTCGAACTCGGGAACCTACATGGAACTTCGAACTACGTCTTTTATTGAATCCACGGGGTTCACCATTGTCACCAGCATTGGCCAACATATTCATGGAATACTTCAAAGAAATGGTATTAGGATCTACATCGCTAAAGCCATCTATGTGGCTTAGATACGTAGATGACACATTCATTCTCTGACCTCATCGGGAAGATGTTCAGACATTACTTGATCACGTGAAATCAATCCGACCATCTACATAGCTCACTATGGAGAAAAAGCAAGACAACAAATTACTCTTCCTCGATGGATAAATAACAAGCACAGAGCAAGGATTCAGGTCATCTGTGTGTCGTAAGCCCACCTTCACCAGACAGTACCTCAATTCCAACTCCCATCATCCATATTAGGTAAAGAAAGAAATAGTCTGTTGGTTACAACATCGAGCAAAAACCATTAGTAGCGATACTGATGCATATCAAGAAGAAATGATTCGTCTGACCCCACAACCTCCATCAAAACAATTACTCAGAGCATATGTAGTCCATCTGACATGAGGACAATATTCACCAGAGGTTCAACTCTCCGGAAGTATCTCTTCTGTGTCAAGCCACCAACGGAATTCAACATGATCAAGAACTGAGTTTACTCCACCCCTTGCAGTTGTGATAAAATATACAAAGGCATGAAAGGTCGCCCACTAAAAGTAAGGCTAGAAGAACATCGGAAGGCAGTTGTACGAGGTGAGATTAAAAAGTCGGGTATTGTGGACCATATATGGAAGGAAAAGGGAAACCATCTGCCCTTATGGGATAAAGTTAAAATAATTGATAGAGATGAACATTGGAGGAAATCAGTGCATATGTTGGGATACAATGACCTGTTGAGTAAACCAAGTATAGAGATGAATGCAATCTGGGAACCGATAATCAAAGAGGTTAGATAAAAAAAATCTGAATATGAGCACAAGTATAAAAACATCAAACATAATAGTTGTAATCCTAGTCTAGTAAGAACATTAAGTTTTATAAGTCCCAAAAATTCACTTAGCGTAACGGTTATAGGCGTTGGTTCCTAAGCTTCTAAGGAAACAATCATCTGGAGGTTGCTGGTTCAATCTTGACTGCAGGCGAGTAACAATACAGGAATTCTTAACACTTGTATCCGGTTATGGTTAACGGAATCAGAACAAGCAACACTCGTGGATTCAATAAAGGACGTAGTTCGAAGTTACGTGTAGGTTCCCGAGTTTGACAAACACCTGAAGAAGGCCGGAGGACATATCGGCCAAAACACTGTGGAAATAACAATGAAAGCAATACTCCGAAAACCCTTAATGATAAAAATCATCAAGCTTCGTCTCATAAATTCAACTAAAATAAATCAAGTTGTTTTTGTTCTCAAGCAAAACTGGTTCTTCTTTTCAATTCGTTAAAGAATGTGTAGTGCCAGAAATGATCGATGGAATGTGTCGTCAATGCTCGTAAAAGGGAAAAAAACATCAAAGTTACATTGATGAAAGCTGCCTAAAATGTTACCTATCACTCATTTTTTTTACAGTCATCTAATTAAATATTTTCAGTCAATCGGTTTTTCTCGAAAAATAAATTCCATTTTTGTACATCAGTCTTGTAAAGTATGTGTGATTGTAAAATAGCCAAATTTTAAGGAATGAGTTTTTACTGAGGGAACGTCAGGAATATAATCAACCTTCTGGGGTTATTTAATGCCAAAGTCATTCTTGTAGAAGTACAGCAGCTGTACTATTTAACCGATAGCTGGGGAGTAGGAAAGGGGTTTCATAACAGCTCGACTGATGTTCGAACTTGCTTACTACGATTTCGCAGCCTAGCTCGTTTGCCACACACACCACATACTCCTTGAAACTCGGTAAATTAAAAATATCTGAAATATTTTTCAGTCTTCCTATTAAGAAAAAGTGACACAAGTCATAAGTGCAGACATATAATTTGATTTTTATATAAAACTTTACTTCGTTTCTAAAAACGTTTTGCCGCTTGTTAAAACTACATAGATGATTGTTGGTTGGTTGGTTGGTTGGATTTTTATGACATATCAACCTTTGTAGGTTATTTAATGCCAAATCCATTTTTATACAAATAAACAGTTCTATTTCAAGCAATTCAGCTTAGCACAAGTACATGGATTAATTATCAAAAACATTTCTATTTCAAGCAATTCAGTTTAGTCAAACAGTTCAAATTCAAATAATTCAGTTTAGTATAAGTATAGTTTTGTTTACACACAGTTAAATGTAAAAACAGTTCTTTTTTAAACAACTCAGTTTAGCATAAGTATGCAGTTTAACTGAAGTACACAGTTTATATATCAAAACAGTTCTATTTCAAGCAATTCGTTTTAGCATAAGTACACAGTTTAGTTCTATTTGACCCATAGATATAACCCTATCAGGTGCTACCACTCTGGGAGCGATGGTAATGAAGGGGTACTCCGTATTCCCCAAAGCTCCAGCATCACTGGAACCTCACCATCAGATTGTTTAGCGTCATATCTAAGACACTCATTCGTGGTGGGTGTCTCAATCCCTCTACAGAGGTGCAGTCGGTGTATTCTACAGCCCCAACCGACTGGGCAACTGAATGGTTGAATTTTTTCTATAAGCATAACTCTGAAATCATTCAGTCACTTGTTAAATTCAACTAAGCTTGAACCCTTAAAATTCTTCGACCATAAATAGAAAAAATAATCCAATCAATTATCTGCCTCATGTAATCTTCACCTCACACAGCCAGATTCATATTCTTTAACATTCTACAACAGATACTTCTATTACTTTCCAAATTATTTAAGAATTCTTTCTTTATAATATTTAAAGACTTTGTATTTATTATTTAGCATACTTTTCGATCTCGGGATCAAGCGAACATATTTATAAGTTTTGCAGATCTTTTTACATTTTTCCAGTTTCAAAATCCGGGTTCTTGGTAGTTATGTATTAAGTTCGGAATTATATTCGCATATAAAATTTTGTTCAGATTTGACTGTTGAAAATTTGATGGACCTTGTTCTTTTAATGGCGCTCAAAACTGAAATATATATTGCTTGTTAGAAATTTGTTTTCCTTTTTTAATGGCATATCAACATTCGTGTGTTATTCAAGGCATAAGAAATCCTTTGAGAAGAACGGCAATAATGCAATTTAGTCCATAGGTGGAGCAGGGGGGGATAGAAGGTTCATACTTTCTCTTTGGATATTAGTATGAAAGTGAACATTATAGTAGGTTTAGAATTCCAACTCACTTACGTTAACCATTATGCCAAGAAGACTCCTCTTCGCTTTATAAATCTTTTACTTTTAAATGTCACTAAGTTTTTGGACATTTATAGCTGCCTGAAAAGAGTAATTTACTAAGCCTTATTTTTTTGCTTAGATGTGCTACAAACCATATAAATGGGGCACCCAATGAGACTCGTACTTGGGGAGGATTGCTTGTCGAGCTTGTTAACCATTACACCAGAGGTACCCTAGCTGCCTGAAAGTTAGCAGAGTTAAAATCATCTCTTCTGAAGCGAGTTATAATATCTGACGTACGTAGGATGTATTCTTTCCAGGAAATTTTTTGAAGATCCTCGAATGAATTAACGTAGAATCTAAACTGGTTGACAATTAAAAAATAACATTGATAACAATTTTACAAAAATAATTAAATTTATACTTCTTCGTAATTACAATTTATAGGCTTAGTAGTATTTAGGATTTTAAATGATTCAAAACGAGGAATATTAATAATCTGTTTTAATAGATATTTCATAAAAGTTTTATATCCCCAAACAAAAAGCTTCCTGCATATTCAAGAATTCTAACTTAATGACCTTCTTGTAAACGATAGGCACCTTGCGTGGTGTAATGGTAAATGAGCATGGTTAATAGACTCTTGTTAGTGAATTCAGTTCTCATTGGACATTTCTAGCATTGTGCTAAAATAAAACAAACGATTTTTTACAGTGTTGGGATCTAATTTTTCTTCTGTATACAGAATAAATGTTAAAAATATACAGGGTGTCCGTAATGTCTTGTGACAGATCTAAAATGTTTCAACAAAAGTGGCGGTCATGTTGAGGTGTGTTATCAAAAAGTCCAAAAATAAAATTCCAAGAGTTGAATTTTCGAAGAGTTCTTACTAATGATCTTATAAGTTATACCGCGCGTTTGTTACTAAATTTTGAATTTTAAAATTGCTGCCAGATTTTATACCTCATCTTTTTAATCATCATCATGGAAATAATTAAAGAACAACTTTTTGCTGAATTTCTCTTTCATAAACGATTTTACGTAGCAATCTTATAAAAGCATCTAAAATGAACTGCAATTTTATGAAAGCATCTGAAGCCAACAGCAATTTAATGAAAACATTTAAAGCCAACAGCAATTTTATGAAGATATTTATAGCCAATAGCAATTTCGTGAAAGCATCTGTTGTGATACAGGCCCACATTGCACTAAGTGGGCCGATGACCAGCAAAGACCAGCAGCGCTCGAGCCTTAGCTCGAGTTCGACCTTCTTCGACCTTCCTTTTCCCTAACTTTAAGCGGTCATGCCTTGGCAGACTTGAGGCCAAAAGGCCCCCGGCTTCGGCTAGGCCACCTTTGGGTAGGCTAGCTGGAGCATTGACATCTTTGACACTTTTGGATAGCACTGGACCTCGCTGTCCAGTTTAAGCTCTAATTAGGCATTCGTAATTGGACCATGTTTGGCTCATCAGGCCCCAAGTGGGCCGATGACCAGCAAAGTTAAGCAGGGCTCGAGCTTTGGATCGGGTCCGACCTTCCCGTCCCCAAATCCCCACTATAATCCGACCTGCAGGTCATTGACACTGTTTCAATATCTGTGCGTTGGGAGACAGAGGCAAATATCGCAGAGGATTTTCAGCGGGCTGTCTGGCACCCGTGCCGGACGGTCAATGGCAGACTTGAGGCCGAAAGGCCCCTAGCTTCGGGTGGGCGAGCTGCATTATTGACGCCTTTGGATAGCACTGGACGTCGCTGTCCAGTTTAAGCTATAATCAGGCATCCGTGCTTGGTCTCGTGTTTGGGTCCGTGTCCAGCTAGTCTCATCAGGCCCACATTGCAACAAGTGAGCCGATAACTAGGATAGACCAGCAGGGTACGAGCCAAGGCTCGGGTCCTACCTTTCCCTCCCTTATCTCCACTATAATCAGACCTTTGTGTCATTTGACCTTGCGTCAAGTCCTGTCTTGTGGGAGGTAAAGACAAATATTTGCCATTAACTAGTGGTAACTTTGCATATCACAACAATGGCGTCGCCGATAGGATACCAGTTGACTCTCGAGGATCCCGATTTTGTTGATACCAGGCTACGATGTTTGCTGCCAGTGCAAGAACTAAAAAGCTGAAAGACAAGGAAAAATTAGGAGAAAATGAGATTACAGGCCTCGTTTTGGTTACAGCTGGATGCAAGATGATAATGAAAGTCGTATCTCACAAACCTGGAAGACCTGACTTTTGAAAAAATAAGTCAGATCATAAGAAAACATATGAGGCCCAAGAAAAGGTTGGTCATGGCAGAAAGAACAAAATTCATGTCGATGAAACAAGAAATTGACGAACCAATGATAAAATATCTGCACCGTCTACGAAATGGGAGTAGATATTGCGGGTTTGAAAAACTTGGACGAGGAGAACAGACGATTGAAGTGGACTTAATACAATTAAGGTTAATTGAAGGTGTGTACAGTGCATCACACCGATATAAAATAATGAAACAACTACGAATTGGAAGTATGTCTTTAAATACTTGCATTGACTTTATACAGCAACAAGAACTAATACAGAACTACAACCATAATAAAACAAATATTCACCGATACTTATATGTTAAAAAAGATAAAAAATGTTCGTATTGTGGACGTCAACATTAGATAAAAAAAGGGAAAAATGCCCAGAATTTGGGAATTCTTGTACAAATTGCTTAAAAAAAGAACCATTTTCATGCAGTATGCAAATTCAAAAAGAAAAACGTTGAAAGAGTTGAAGAAAACGAAACCAATATTGAAGTCTTTTCAGTAAAAAACTAAAACAAGAATATAGAAAAAATGGAACAGAAGAAAAAAGACATTATTCTAAAGGTTAAAATCAACAACATCGATTTGGATACGCAAATGGATGTTGGCAGTGAGGTAACGTTTATACCAAGTCATTTCTGGGAACGCATCGGAAAGCTAACTTTACGAAAGAGCAGTTTACTACTCCGCCAATTTGATAGGTCGGACATAAAAACTTTAGGGTACTTTGAAGGTTCCTTGGAGGTAATATCTATAATTGTCACAACTTGTAAAAAGAACCACGGACTTCTAGGAAACGATGCGCTTAAAATAAATTCTACCAAATTAATTAATGAGATGAAAATTGAAAAAAACTGGAAAGTTAAAAAACTATAAAGCGAGTTTAAAATTAAAAGAAAATGTTACCTCCCTCTTATTATGAGGTACGAAAATTACCAGGACATTTTTTGCCATTATTAGTGGCAAAACTACGAACATTAACAGAACAGGACATTGTTAAACATGTTGCCCCTGGGGGTAGCAAATGGGCATCACCCATTGTAATTTTAAGAAAGTCAAATGTAGACATACGTATATGTGGAGATTATAAAATAGGCACAAATCACAAAGTTTGCTCAGATTCATATCCTATACCTAATGTTGAAGTTGCAATTCATACACTGGCAGGTATGAGCGTTTTTACAAAAATAGATTTAAAAACGGCATACCACCAAATACCAATAGACGATAACTTCAACGAAGTAACGACGATAAATACGCTAATAGGGTTACTGGATAAAGAAGGATGCCATATAGAATAAAAGCAGCAAGTACCATATTTCAAAGGGCCATCGAACAGGTTCTAGGAGAAGATATAAAAAATATGGTTAGTTACCAAGATGATATATGCATAGGAGCTACTAATGAAAATGAATTAAAAAAGAAAACCGACATCTCCTTGAATAGATTGAGAAACGCTGGAATGACAATAAATGAAAAAATGAAAAATTGCATGGATAATCGTAGTAAAATTTCATTTTTAGGTTATACCATGTCAAAAGAAGGTCTATCACCAGACCAAACTTTGATAAAAAAAAAATACTAAAAAAATACTAAAAATAGCTACACCTACAAATAAAAAAGAACTTGAATCTTTTTGGGGATTGGTGAATTTCTACCAAAATATACGGACTTGACTTTTGCAAATTTAAGAAAAGAGAATGTTGAATTTATCTGGTCAGACAAACAACAAAAAGCTTTTGATAGATTAATAGTAATTATGGCAAAGAAACCAGTAGTGAAAATTTTGGTCCGAAAAGGGACATTACGTCAACCACACGTAACCATTCAATATCTGGGATATTATCACAAGAAGGACATCCGATAATGTATTTATCAAGAAGAGTAAAGAACACTGAATTTAATTATTTAAATAGAGAGAAAGAAGCATTGGCCATTGTGTGGACAACCACTTGAATCCGACAACTTTTAACTGGAAAAAATTCTTTTGAGAAGTGATCATAGACCATTAGAGTTTATATTCAATCGAAAAAAAGAATTACCCAAAGTCACGACATCGAGAATACAAAGATAGGCAATAAGATTGATGGCATTTGACTTTGATATAGAATATGTCAAAGGAAATTCAATTCCACATGTAGATGCAATATCAAGATTGCAATTTTACAAGAAGTTAACGGATAAAACAGAAGAAGAATTTGAAGATATACTTTTACATTGAGTAGAGACTGATGTTTTGTCTTTAGATAGAATGGCTGCGGAAACTAGATATGATCCAGTACGAAGTAGGATAACATCGAGAATCAGAAAAACGTATGGGGAAATTGTTCCAAGGCGGAAAAACCCCACAAAGAAATAAGACACAAGTTAACAATAGAACATGGAGTGATTAAAAATGGGGATCTGATAATTCCCCCAGAAACACAAAGAAAATTGCTGATAAAAAGTGTACATGATGATATCCACTGTGGAGTAGCGGCTACACAAAAAAGGATAAAATTAGAAGCATGGTGGCCGGGATATTCCTGAGATTTCGAAGAATATATAAAAAGATGCAAAACATGTAAAGAATTCAGAAATTTTACACAGACTACTTTACATTCATGGCCCAGAGAAGTGGAAACATCGAGTCGTGTGCATATGGATCATAGATACATTACTGGAGTGGGACTCTTATTGATACAAGTAGACTCTTTTTCAAGCTGGCCTGAAGTAATCTGTGTGCCAGACAAAAAAAGTTCTGCCTATATCCTGAGGGACATATTTTCAAGAAACAGCATACCAAAAACCCTGGTATCCGACAATACACTAGAATTTTGTGATGAAGATCTTAATTTATGGTTAGGAAAAATTGGGTGTAAACCGTATAAGATACCACCATATCACCCTCAATCGAATGGGTTGGCGAAAAGAATGGTGCAGACCATAAAAATTGGACTGAAAGCATGTTCTCAGCAAAAAGAAAAATAGAAGTTTTTCTACTAAGGCTGCTTTTAAGCTATTGCATAATACTACACGCCGGAAGACTAGAAAACCTGTCAGCTTTAACGATAAGGCAAATTAGAGCTCTGCTAACGATGTCGTATTGCACAAAATGAAAAAAGTGTGGTACAAAAAGAACAAAGAATCAAATCCAGAAAGGGCAGAATTTATCATGCAAAAAGTCCACAATACAACTATAATAAAGCGAGAAAAGGGGAATAGTGTATTAGCCCATGCAGATCAAATAAAGTCCCAGGGCAAATATGAAGAGCAAAACGAGGAAGAAATCTCTAAGATTTCTTTCGTTAATGATTTATTAGAACAACCTTTACGGAATGAAACGTCAGCGGAAGAAATGATGCATGATCAGGTGGGGTAGAATGAGTTTAAAAACTTGGATGAAGATTAAATAATGCAAGAGGACGACGTTGATTACAGCTCAGTGTGGGACAGATCTAGATCTTCCAGAGAGAGAGAGAGAGAGAGAGAGAGGGAGGGAGAAAGAGAGAGAGAGAGAGAGAGAGAGAGCGCAATGTAATCCCGAAAATGAAACAATCACTAGAAAAATAACAAAAACGACTACGTGCATAAGACCCATAAGTTTAAGGGAGATGTCGTGATGATGGCAAATAATTCTGTCTAATTTGCATGAATGTAAGAGAGAGCTGATATAACACTCTCACTGAGAAAAACCAGCAAGCTTGATAAACCACTAACTAGTGCTAACCAAGCATATCACAACAGAAATTTCTTAAAGCATCTAAAGCCAACGGCAATTTTATAAAAGCATCTAAAGCCAATGGCAGTTTTATGAAAGCTTATAAAGCCAACGGAAATGTTTTAAAAGCATCTAAACCAACGGTAATTCATGAAAGCATCTAAAACCTATTGTAATTTTTTGAAAGCATCTAAAGCCAACAGCAATTTTATGAAAGTATCTGAAACCAACAGCAATTCTATGGAAGCAATTAAAGCCAACAGAAATTTTATGAAAGCATTTTAAGACAAGAGCAATTTTTTGAAAGAATCTAAAGCCGACAGAATTTGTACGAAAGCATCTAAAACCAACGGCAAATTTATGAAAGCATCCATAGCCAAAAGTAATTTTTTGAAAGCATCTAAGGCCAATAGACCAGACAATTCGACGACATACTGCTCCGACACTGCAACGCAGTATACAATCAAAATCCGATAGATAGATGGATGAAGGGATGCATACTCCCCTTCCCTAAAAAGGGGGACCTCGGATCAGCCAAAAACTACCGAGGCATAACACTTACATCCATAGCAGCCAAAATCTACAATGCCCAATTAGGAAACCGCATAGAACCCCAAATCGACAACATACTTAGGAAAAACCAAAATGGCTTCCGAAGAAATAGATCCACGACCTCACAAATATTAACCATCCGTAGAATCCTTGAAGGTGTACGGGCAAAAAACCTACAAGCGACATTAATATTTGTTGACTTTACCAAGGCCTTCGATTCCATTCACAGAGGAAAGATGGAACAAATCCTACTGGCGTGCGGCATACCTAAAGAAACCGTAGCAGCAATAACGATTCTCTATAGAAACACCAAAGTAAAAGTACGATCACCAGATGGAGACACAGAATACTTCGACATTGTAGCAGGAGTACTACAAGGGGACACGCTGGTTCCGTACCTCTTTATCATTTGTCTAGACTACGTACTTAGAACATCGATTGACAAAATCAGAGAGAATGGCTTCGAGCTGACGAAGAAAAGAAGCAGAAGGTACCCCGCAACAACAATTACCGACGCCGACTACGCCGATGACATAGCGATACTGGCAAATACACCCGATCAAGCCGAAACACAACTGCATAGTTTGGAACGAGCAGCCGCAGGCATAGGCCTCTATTTTAATGCACACAAAATGGAATATATGTGCTATAATCAAACGGGAGACATCTCCACTCTAGACGGAACCCCTCTTAAACTAGTAGACAAATTCACTTACCTAGGAAGCAGCGTCGAATCAACCGAAAAGGACATCGACACGAGGTTAACGAAAGCATGGACAGCTATCAATAGGCTATCGATTATATGGAAATCAGACCTAACCGATAAAATGAAACGCAGTTTCTTCCAGGCAGCGGTCACATCGATACTGCTATATGGGTGCACTACATGGACACTAACAAAACGGCTGGAAAAGAAGCTAGACGGCAATTACACAAAAATGCTGCGTGCAATCTTGAATAAGTCCTGGCGGCAACACCTCACAAGACACCAACTGTACGGCCACCTGCCTCCTATCACGAAAACTATTCAAGTTAGACGAACCAGACATGCAGGACACTGTTGGAGAAGCAGGGACGAACTCATAAGAGATGTACTCTTATGGACCCCCACACATGGCCGTGCAAAAGCAGGGCGACCAGCACGAACATACATTCAGCAGCTATGTGAGGATACGGGATGTTGTCCTGAAGACCTACCTAGGGCGATGAACGATAGGGAGGAGTGGCGAGAGAGGATCAGGGATATCCGTGCTACCAGCGTGACATGATGATGATGATGATGAAGGCCAATAGCAATTTTATGAAAATCAACAGTAATTTTTTAAAAACATTTAAAGACAAGAGCGATTTTTGAAAGCATTGAAAACCAACATAAATTTTATGACAGTATATGAAGCCAACTGTAAATTTATGATTGCATCTAAAGCCAACAGCAATTTTATGAAAGCATAGAAAGTCAACAGCAAATTTATGAAAACATCTAAGGTCAGCATTTAAAGCATTTAAAGACAAGCGCAATTTTTTGAAAGCAGGTTAAGCCAACAGAAATCTTATGACAGTGTATGAAGCCAAGAGTTAATTTTTGATAGCATCTAAAGCCAACAGAAGTTTTATGCATGTAAAGCCAATAGAAATTTTATGAAAGCATCTAATGCTAACGGCAATTTTATGAAAACATCAAATACCAACGGTAGTTTTATGAAAGCATTTAAAGACAAGAGAAGTTTTTGAAAGCATCTACAGCAAAAAGCAATTCTATGAAAGCATCTAAAGCCAATGGAAATTTCATTAAATCATCTAATGCCAATGGCAGTTTTAAGAAAGCATCTAAAGCCAACAGTAATTTTTAAAAGCATTTAAAGCCAACAGAGATTTTTTGAAGGCAACAGTAAATCTTTGAAAGCATTTAAGTGCAATTTTTTGAGAGCATCTAAAGCCAACAGCAATTTCTTAAAGCATCGAAAGGCAACAGCAATTTTAGGAAAACATCTAAACCCAACAGCAATTTTATGAAAGCATCTAAACCCAACAGCAATCTTATGAAAGCATCTAAAGCCAACAGCAATTTTATGAAAGCATCTAAACCCAACAGCGATTTTATGAAAGCATCTAAAGCCAACAGCAATTTTATGAAAGCATCTAAACCCAACAGCAATTTTATGAAAGCATCTAAAGCCAACAGCAATTTTATGAAAGCATCTAAACCCAACAGCGATTTTATGAAAGCATCTAAACCCAACAGCAATTTTATGAAAGCATCTAAACCCAACAGCAATCTTATGAAAGCATCTAAAGCCAACAGCAGTTTTATGAAAGCATCTAAAGCCCACTGCAATTTTATGAAAGCATCTAAACCCAACAGCAATTTTATGAAAGCATCTAAACCCAACAGCAATCTTATGAAAGCATCTAAAGCCCACTGCAATTTTATGAAAGCATCTAAACCCAACAGCAATTTTATGAAAGCTTATAAAGCCAACAGCAGTTTTATGAAAGCATCTAAAGCCAACAGCAGTTTTATGAAAGCATCTAAACCCAACAGCAATTTTATGAAAGCATCTAAACCCAACAGCAATTTTATGAAAGCATCTAAACCCAACAGCAATTTTATGAAAGCTTATAAAGCCAACAGCAGTTTTATGAAAGCATCTAAAGCCAACAGCAGTTTTATGAAAGCATCTAAACCCAACAGCAATCTTATGAAAGCATCTAAACCCAACAGCAATTTTATGAAAGCATCTAAACCCAACAGCAATCTTATGAAAGCATCTAAAGCCAACAGCAGTTTTATGAAAGCATCTAAAGCCCACTGCAATTTTATGAAAGCATCTAAACCCAACAGCAATTTTATGAAAGCATCTAAACCCAACAGCAATCTTATGAAAGCATCTAAAGCCCACTGCAATTTTATGAAAGCATCTAAACCCAACAGCAATTTTATGAAAGCTTATAAAGCCAACAGCAGTTTTATGAAAGCATCTAAAGCCAACAGCAATTTTATGAAAGCATCTAAACCCAACAGCAATCTTATGAAAGCATCTAAACCCAACAGCAATTTTATGAAAGCTTATAAAGCCAACAGCAGTTTTATGAAAGCATCTAAACCCAACAGCGATTTTATGAAAGCATCTAAACCCAACAGCAATCTTATGAAAGCATCTAAACCCAACAGCGATTTTATGAAAGCATCTAAACCCAACAGCAATCTTATGAAAGCATCTAAACCCAACAGCGATTTTATGAAAGCATCTAAACCCAACAGCAATCTTATGAAAGCATCTAAAGCCAACAGCAGTTTTATGAAAGCATCTAAAGCCCACTGCAATTTTATGAAAGCATCTAAACCCAACAGCAATCTTATGAAAGCATCTAAAGCCAACAGCAATTTTATGAAAGCATCTAAACCCAACAGCAATTTTATGAAAGCATCTAAACCCAACAGCAATCTTATGAAAGCATCTAAAGCCCACTGCAATTTTATGAAAGCATCTAAACCCAACAGCAATTTTATGAAAGCTTATAAAGCCAACAGCAGTTTTATGAAAGCATCTAAAGCCAACAGCAATTTTATGAAAGCATCTAAACCCAACAGCAATCTTATGAAAGCATCTAAACCCAACAGCAATTTTATGAAAGCTTATAAAGCCAACAGCAGTTTTATGAAAGCATCTAAACCCAACAGCGATTTTATGAAAGCATCTAAACCCAACAGCAATCTTATGAAAGCATCTAAACCCAACAGCGATTTTATGAAAGCATCTAAACCCAACAGCAATTTTATGAAAGCATCTAAACCCAACAGCAATCTTATGAAAGCATCTAAACCCAACAGCGATTTTATGAAAGCATCTAAACCCAACAGCGATTTTATGAAAGCATCTAAACCCAACAGCAATCTTATGAAAGCATCTAAACCCAACAGCGATTTTATGAAAGCATCTAAACCCAACAGCGATTTTATGAAAGCATCTAAACCCAACAGCAATCTTATGAAAGCATCTAAACCCAACAGCAATTTTATGAAAGCTTATAAAGCCAACAGCAGTTTTATGAAAGCATCTAAACCCAACAGCGATTTTATGAAAGCATCTAAACCCAACAGCAATCTTATGAAAGCATCTAAACCCAACAGCGATTTTATGAAAGCATCTAAACCCAACAGCAATCTTATGAAAGCATCTAAAGCCCACTGCAATTTTATGAAAGCATCTAAACCCAATAGAAATTTTATGAAAGCATCTAAAGCCCACTGCAAACATCAATAACAATGACTAAATGTTTTGCACTGCACAGGGCTGTAGTGTTGTAATTTACTTAGTTTAACCTTTAATTTATCACAAGGACATGGAATGAAATGAATAAATAAACAAATAAATAAAAATGATCAAATCAAAATAAAAGTATTTATATAATATAGCGATATTGTATTCCAAGTTAATCATAATATGTACGAATTTACTATCATTGAGATTATGTGGTAAATCAAGACAAATGTTAAAGTGACTGACCTACTGTATGGAAACAATTGGTTGGTTGATTGGTTATATTTTACGGCATGTAAACAATTATACATTTATATCAAATATATATGATTTGTAAACTAATAGTTTGTAGGTTAAAGTTTTTAAACGGGCCTATACTCATTTGTTTTTACACAGTTAAATGGGGTCAAGTATTGCTGTCTAGCACTTATAGTTTTATTTGCACACAGTTAAATGGGGTCAAGTATTGCTATCTAACACTAATAGTTTTATTTGAACACAGTTAAATGGGGTCAAGTATTGCTATCTAACACTAATAGTTTTATTTTCCCCCAATTAAATGATAAACATTTAATTCTATTCGACGTTATACATTCATGTGCACACATTTAAATGATTCCAAGTTTTGCTATGTAATATCAATAATTCAGTGATGCACCAGTCATTTGTTTGTTTACTGTTAAATGGTTTCAAGTATAGAAAATATTTCTATTCGACTCATAGACAGGGTCCTAATAGGTACTACTACTCCGGATCAGAGTAAACCTGGGAGTAATGGCAATGAAGAGATATTCTTTATTCCCAAAGCCCCAGAACTGGAGGCTCGCCATCAGATTGCTTTGTGTCATATTCAGTACACTTGTTGAGGTAGGGTGGTCTTCCTCCCTCTGCAAAGATGCAGTCAGCGTATTTTACCGCCCCAGCTGACTTCGCTGATAAAAAGAATAGGAATGTACTGTGAGGTGAAATGATTAACAGGCAAAACTATTGCCAGTGAGCTCAATTCTCACTGGGTGACTTATGCTTTTGATTTTGTGCCAAACTAAGTTTTGTAGTCATTTACAAAGTTTAGTTTTGCACAAAGCCAGAATTATGAAACATCGAATTAAACTCAAACTCGCTAACAATGGTCTGAGAGTCTCGTTAACCATCACACCAAACGCAAGGTAAAAAAAATAAGCATAACTTAAGTACAAACCACAAACATGGTCCCTTAGTGATGATCACTTTAGTGATAGTCATACTAATTACTAACTTGATCTGCTACACAAATTTACTAACAACTACACCACGACAAGGTGCTGTTAAGATATAAAAAAGAATTGGTTAGATAAACATTTTCATCTTTATAACAAACAGGGATCCGGTTCTCCGTACTAATTTAATTTTAGCA
The DNA here is from genome assembly GCA_963585895.1 of Sepioteuthis lessoniana. Classification (NCBI taxonomy): domain Eukaryota; kingdom Metazoa; phylum Mollusca; class Cephalopoda; order Myopsida; family Loliginidae; genus Sepioteuthis; species Sepioteuthis lessoniana. Next base: position 103,460 of record CAUZXS010003280.1, on the reverse strand, counting down.
ACCAGTTTTTGTTCTTTGTCAACAGGAAATCTTAAAACTAGCAAACTCGATCGATTTCAGTTGATTGAAACTTATTGATTTGGTCAGCCAAATAGGGAAAACTAATGAGATCAAACATTTTCGTATATGGCTCCCCAGATTAAGGTGACTATGAATCAAATCCTACCTTGTGGGAGATTGGATAAATACCCGACTTGGTCATTCTAAATAAATTTGTTAACCGAAAAGCTTGTTTGATACTGGGTGCAGAATCACAGAAAATAAATTTCACCCTATCACAAATATTTATCTCTATTAACCACTTTGAACCGAAATAATTCTCATTCATTTTCTCACCAGATGGAACACTTAAACGAATAATAAAGTAAGTAAAGTTAGCAACCTTAGTCGAGGGTGACCCGAAGGCTCCCTTTTCAATAGCTACTATACGGAGGTGTAGGGGAGGGCGCTACTCCATTCCCTGGATTACTCCATTTTATCCTTGATCCTTACCATTTTTGAGTCTTTGGTATGACTCGGCCTAGGATTGAACCCCTTTCTCCTGGACAGTTAGGCGAGCAATCTACTTATTAGGCCAATTGCTCGGTATTAGCGAATAATAATACCACTTTTTTCTAGCAATGTTCTTAAGTTATGATATTAATGTTGTTGAAAATACAAATTTTATATCAAATGAAATATCTCATCATCTATTAGAAGGTGGTTAAAGCTTACAACTAATCTGGATCAACTAACTATGAAGAGTCCTTAACTAACTATGTAAAGTCCTTAAAAATTATCTTTTTGTCTACGTTTACTGTGAATGTATAAGCATGAAATTTCCCCATGAAAAAAACTCGTGAGCTGTCGTCAATATGTCAAGGGAAACAAAATTTACTGGAAGAAACAAAATCTACTGGGAGAAAAGTCTCTGTTGGTAATCAAAGGGAATTTTTTAATGAGTTTTTGCAACTAAGGTTAACTGCAACTGCACAATGTCATAGTAAGTAGTGAATTCATTTCTATATCACATTAGAATAGAAATGAACTGCTGGGTAAGAAAATTAGCCAATTATTTTGTGGCATGACTAAGCTGGTCCTCAAATTGCAAGTTTAAATTCAACAAAAGAGTTTTTTTTTTACATCGGCACTTTGTGGGAATTACCTTCGGGCAGAATATACTGTCGTCTAATAGAAATAACTAAAGTCATAGCAATTGTTTGATTGATTCAAACTGCGTCAAAGTTTGAAACTTGGCTCGTAGAATTATTATTTTTAGTGGCTTTGGATAACTCACTTCCATCACAATGAAATGCATTTTCTCATGAATTTGGCCCTATAAAAATCCGGCATATTTTTAGGAGAACAACTATTTATCAACTTGTCAAAATGTCGAGAAGTATTTTAGAGAATTTTAATAGACAACCATTAAGTTAGAATCCCCGTAGAATTACTTTCTGCGATATTTTTTCCTTCTAATTTCAGTTTTTATCTAATTTCATTTAATTTAGTTATTTCCCTAAACTTATTTACGATGTTTGTTTTTGATGTGTTTAAATGACACTGCTAAAGTTCACACACACACACACACACACACACACACACACACACACACACACACACACACAGAGAGAGAGAGAGAGAGAGAGAGGGAGAGAGAGAGAGAGAGAGAATCTCATCGTTACTAGGCTTAACAAACAAGTGTTTTAGAATGATTTTACATCGTAGCAGACCCATCGAAGCCTAAGCAAGACAGGCAAGTTTTCTACAGTATCTGTAATCCTTGTTTAAAAACATTGCCTCTTCTCACCAATTCTACCGTTTGCTTCAGATAAGAATGTATTTCCGAAGAACGTATGTAATCATGTATCCCTGTCGGTAGCCTCTTTTGTCTACTAGTGGTTGATTTATGAGTCGTTCTTAATGATTTTTTATATCTCTTCTGTGGTATCCATTTCGTTCCGCTGGACAGAGAGGTTAGTTCGCTGAGTAGAATGGTCATAGATCTTCCATTTTTCACTCATTGCTTGCCTAGCACAGCATAGCTTCAGTGCTTGTGGCACTGGTTGCATGAAGAATTTGATGCTTAATGAGATTAAACAAATAGAGATTGAAACTTATGAGGAAGCATCTTTGGTTTAAGTATTCGAAGAGGTGTAAATATTTCTGGTAGATTTCTCTGGATTCGACTAATTTTTATCTTTCTTCCGATTTCTACTACTCTACCTACGTTTGTGGAGTGTACAAAATGTTTTGTTTGCCTTTGTTAGTGCTGCCTCGTCGAAGGGGGGGGGACTGTGGAATACACCGACTGCCTCTCTGCAGAGGGTTAAGACCTCTCCCAATGAGTCTCCTGGATATGACACTAAGCAATCTGATGGTGAGGTTCCAACAATGCTGGAACTTTGGGGAATGCAGAGTACCCCTTCCTTGGCATCACTCTCTGGTCCACTCTGGCCGGATACGATCCTATCTATGGGTCTAATAGAACTAAACTGTGTACTTATGCTAAACCGAATTGCTTGAAATAGGACTGTTTTTGACTTGAATTGTTTGAAATAGAACTGTTTTGCCATTTAACTGTAAACAAAAACTATACTTACACTAAACTGAATTTTAAAAAATTCAATTCGGCATTAAATGACCCGAAAATGTTTGATATGCCGGCTGTAAAACAAAACAACCAACCAACTTTGTAAGTTTGTTGACAAGCTCTTTGTCAAATTTGGCTTTGTAGATAATTAACCTCGCACTACTACACATAAATATCTGTAGCAAGATGCAAGATGCATGATGCAAGATACAAGATGCAAGATACAAGATACTTATATTCATAAATAATCCCATCATTTATTCATATTTTGGTTGGATCAGTGAATAATTTCTTTATCATTTACGTGATTATTATTAGTATCATTATTATTATTGTTATTATCATTATTATTTACTCATTAGAGTTTTTCACATCAGCGTTAGCTGATGGTTTTTCACTGGAGTCTGAGTGACAGCAAGTCTCCTCAAGTCTCCAGGACTCTTCTCAGTATTCTGGCCGTTCTCAATAATGTATAAGTTTGGATGGGATGGTCTCCACTCGTCCGCCAACTTCCAAGTCCTCCAGTCCCTTTAGTAATCATTTAGTTACTGTTCCAAACGCACCAATTACAATTGGTATAATTGTCACTTGCATATTCCATAGTCTGTTCAATTCCCTAGCAAGGTCGAGGTACTTACCCTTCTTTTCACATTCTTTCAGTTTTATTCTGTGGTCAGCCGGGACAGCAAAGTCGACAATTTTGCAAGTTCTCTTTTTTTTGTTGATTATTATAAGGTCTGGTCTTCTGGCCGAGATTAGGTGATCCGTGTGTATATCAAAGTCCCATAGGGGTTTATGTGTGTTATCTTCTAGGACAGGTGCTGGGTTGTGCATATACCATTTTTCCGTATGGTCAAATTTAAATTTCTTGCACATCTCTCAGTGGATCACCTTGCCGACCCAGTCGTGTCTAGTCTTATATTCCTTCTGTGCTAATTTGCTGCATTCGCTTAATATGTGATTGATGGTTTCATCTCTGTCGCCGCATAGCCTACATTTGCTATTTTGTTGCGTCTTATCTATTCTCGCTTTGATATGATTGGTTCTTTCTGCGATGTTTTGTGCTGCTATTGAGAGAGATTCTGTTTCTCTCTTAAAGTTTCCTTTTCTTAGCTAGGTCCAGGTTTTGTCGTATGAGATGTTGTTTATAAGTCGTTAAAACGCCCATGGAGTTGTTTTCCTTCCCCTTTTTGTTTCCTAGTTATTGTCATTCTGTTGTCCATCGTTTCTGATGGCTGTAATGAGTCCTCCATCATGTTTTTGTATATAGTCTTCCCATCGTTGTATCGATGCGTCAACGCTGTCTTCAATGCTGGCAAGTCCTATTTCTCCATCTTTTCTTGATACATATAGTCTGTCAACGTCGTCTCTGGGATATAATGCCTTATGCATGGTCATTAGTTTTCTTGTTCTTTGGTCCATTTGTTCATCCCTGGTCCACTTAAGAAAGGGTCCGGAATATTTAACAAGACCAGGTATTTATTCCTTTGATTAGGTTTCGGCTAGAGAGTTTTGTCTCGAGTTGTTTTCTAGTTCTCCAGAGATATTCTTTTTGAATTTTGTTTTTCATTTCTACTTGTTTGATGGTGTCAGTCTTCAAGATGCCCAAGTCTTTGTAGGTTTCGTTTTCTGCGAGCGTTCTAATCTTGTCTTGATTTGGTAGTTCCATTCCGTCAGTTAGATGTCGTTTGCCATTTTTCATTACAAGCATAGCACATTTTTCTATGCCAAATTCCATTCCTATGTCCTGACTGTATATTCTAACTGTGTATATTAGAGTTTCCAGTTCTTTTTCCTTTTTTGCAAATAGTTTGATGTCATCCATGTACATTAATTGATAGATCTTTTCCTACGATTTACTAAATTTGTATCCGGCTGTGCATTTTCTGTGTATGTGGTTAAGTGACATCATGGCAATTATGAATGATACGGATGATAGAGCATCTCCTTGGAAAATACCTCTTTGGATCTTTGTTTCAGCTAAGCTTCTTCCACCTGCTGTCAATTCCACTCTCCAGGTTTTCATAGTTTCCTCGATAAAGTTTATGACTTCATATAATATTTTGTACATTTTGTGGCAGTTTATTATCCAGCTTTGCGGAACCATGTCATATGCCTTTTTGTTGTCAATCCAGGTCATATCTAGATTTTTCCGTCTGGTCTTGCTCTCATTTAGGATGTGTTGAGCTATGTAAAATAATTCTGCTGTGCCTCTGGTGCCTTTGCAGTATTCTTTCTGTTCGCCAGGGAACAAACCACGGCTTGTTAGCGAGTAGTAAATCTCTTCCTTTATTTGTGCTGTTAATATTTTCCACATCATTGGTAAGCCAGTTATGAGTGTAATTGTTTGGGGCGGTTCCTTTGTTTGGGTCCTTTTGGATCAATGTGGTCCTTCCTTTGGTCATCCATTCGGGCACGTGTGCTGTTTGTAGGCATTTGTTCATTTCTAGTGCTAGTCCGTTGTGAATGGACGTGAATTTCTTGAACTAGAAACTATATATTCCATCATGGCCTTGCCTTTTCCAATTTGATATTTTTTTAGTGTCGTTTTGAGTAAATCGATGTGTATTTTCCCTTTCGGTCCTTCTTCGAGTCCTTCTAGTTCTCTTGACATATTGTTTATCCATTCAGCTTTTTCGTTATGTTTTTTTGGTTGCCATATTTTAGTTCAAAATCGTTGGGTTTCTTTCGCATCCGGTTGTTGGAATGTTTTTGTGTCATCTCTTGTCAATTGTTGATAGAATTTTCTTTCATTATTTTGGAATATCCGGTTTTGTCTGTTTTACTCATTGTCGATATCTCTTTAAACTTCCTTCTTTCGCCAGTAGTTTCTGGTTTATTTCCTCAACTTGTATTGTAAGTTTTTCCTGTGTTGCCTTTTCCTTTCTGTTCCTAATTATTCCTTCTAGTCTTCCTATTATTATTATTATTATTATTATTATTATTATTATTATTATTATTATTATTCTCTTTTGAGAGTTTTTCACACTATCGCCAGCTGGTAGTTTATTAGTGGAGTTTGATTGACTGCAAATTTCCTCAAATCGCCGGGACTCTTCTCAGTATTTTGGCCGATCTCAATATTGCAGTAGTTTGGATGTCTCCACTCTTCCTCTTATTTCCAAGTCCTCTGGTCCTTTTATCAATCCTTTGGTGACTGTACCAGGAGCACCAATTACAATGAGTAGCACCGTCGTTTTCATTTTCATCATTTTTTAAAATTCCCTTGCAAGGTCAATGTACTTATCTTTCTTTTTATTTTCATTCAGTTTTAGTCAGTGGTCAGTAGGGACAGCAAAGTCCACAATTCGGCAAGTTCTCTTTTTTTGTTGACTATCACGAGGTCTGGTCGTCTGTTTGTATCTCATAATCCCATAAGAGTATCCGTTTGTATCTCATAATCCCATAAGAGTTTATGCGTCTCACTATCCAGGACAGATTCTAGGTTGTTCATATACCATTTGTTCGTATGGTCAAATTTAAATATCTTGCACAATTCCAAGTGGATCACCTTGCTCACCTATTCTTGTCTAGACTTATTCTCTTTCTGTGCTAATTTGCTGCATTCGCTTATTATATGATTGATTGTTTCGTCTCTATCACCACATAGTCTATATTTGTTATTTTGTTGCGTCTTATCTATTCTCACTAAGATATAATTGGTCCTTATGGCGTTGTTTTGTACTGCTATTAGAAGAGATTCTGTTTCACGCAAAAGGTTTCACTTTTTTTTGGCCACATCCAAGTTTTCTCGTGTTTTCTACTTATTGCCGTTCTGTTGTTCTTCGTGTTGTCCGTATCTTTTCTGGTGGCTGTAATCATCCTTCCTCCGTGCTTTTCTATGTTGTCTTCGAGTCGTAGTATCGATGCATCAACACAGTGTTCAATGCTGGTAAATCCTCTTCATCCTTACGAGTTTTTCATACCAGCTCTAACTGATAATTTTTCTCTTGAGTCTGGATGACAGCAAGTCTCCCCTGGTGTCCAGGACTCTTCTAAATATTCTGGCTCATTTTAGTAATGTTGTGTTTTGGATGGTTTTAATTCTTCCCTTATTCACCAGTTTTTAGAAATCTCTTTTTCAGACTCTTGGAGAGTGTTATGATTATTTTTTATGTTTGAAACCATCTTTTATCGAGACTTTCATTCGAGATTTGATGGAAATGAAGGGTTATTACTATTATTATTTAATCCTTGTGAGTTTTTCCCATCAGTGTTAGCTGATGGTCTTTCACTGAAGTTTAAGTAACTGCAACTCTCCTCAAGTCTCCGGGACTCTTCTCAGTATTCTGTCCGATTTCAATAATGACCTAGTTTCGATGGGCTCCAGTCGTTCTCTTATTTCCAAGTCCCCCAGTCCCTTTAATTATCCTTCTGTGACTGTACCAAGAGGACCAATTACAATTGGTATAAACGTCAATTTCTTGTTCCACAGTTTTTTTTCAATTCCCTAGCAAAGGTCGAGGTACTTATCCTTCCTTTTGTTTTCTTTCAATTTTACACTGTGGTCAGCCGGGACAGCAAACTCCTCAATTTTGCAAGTTCACTTTTTTTCGTTGATTATTATCAGGTCTGGTTGTATAGCCGAGTTTCCGTGATCCGTTTGTATATTAAAATCCTAAAGGAGTTTATGTGTGTAATTTTCTAGGAAAGGTGCACATACCGTTTGTTTGTGTGGTCGAATTTCAATTTCTTGCTCAGTTACCAGTGGATCACCTTGCCTATCCAGTTGCGTCTAGTCTTATATTCTTTCTGTGATAATTTGCTGCTTTCACTTATTATGTGATTGTTGGTTACGTCTCTATCACCACATAACCTACATTTGCTGTTTTGCTGCCTCTTATCGATTCTAGCTTTGATACAATTGGTTCTTATAGCGTTGTTTTGTGCTGCTATCAGCAGAGATTCATTTTCTCTCCTAAGGTTTCCTTTTCTTAGCTACGTCCAATGAGATGTTGCTTTTTAGTCGTTTAAAACGCCCATAGAGTTGTTTTTCTTCCCATTTTTGTTTTCTAGTTATTGTCGGTCTGTTGGTCCTCGTGTTGTCAGTATTGTTCTGGTGGCTGTAATCAGTCTTTCTCCGCGCTTTTCTATGTTGTCCTCAAGTCGTTGTATTGATGCGTCAATACTGTCTTTAATACTGGCGAGTACTTTTCCTCCTTCTTTTCTTGATACATATAGTCTGTCAACGTCATCTCTGGAATGTAATGCCTTATTCATGGTCATTAGTTATCTTGATCCTTGGTCCATTTGTTTAAGTTCTTCTCTGGTCCATTTCAAGAATGATCTCGAATATCTAACGAGGAGAACAGCCTGGGTATTAATTTCTTTGATAAGATTTCTGCTTGACAGTTTTGTCTCGAGTAGCTTTCAAGTTCTCCTGAGTTACTCTTTCCGAATTTTTTCTTTCATCTCCACTTGTTTGATGGTGTCAGCTTCCAATATCCTCAAGTATTTATAGGTTTATTATTATCATTATTATTATTATTATTATTAAGTTATTGAGAGATTTTTTTTAGTGACCAGTGATCATACGAACGATCTTTTGTATTTCAAATAAAGATAGAAATGCTGGGATTTTCTTTCTTTGTGTATTAGTATCCTTATTAATATTTTTAGAATCTTTCTGATTCTGGAATAGGGTATGTTTAAATGTTTAAATGTCACATTTTTACAATTCCTATTTCCAAATCCTTATATTTTGATTGTTTATCGGTGATCATGTCTGTGAGATATCGATTATCTCCTTAGAAATCTTTTATCATTATGTGCCAGAATAAAGGAAAATCTTCCCCTTTTTGATTTTTAATTGTGATTTTTGTTGATACCATTTGATTTTTTAAAATATGGAATAGACTATATTTTCCAGTGCAGTAACTGTCTTATTCTATAATACCTATAGTCATTTGCAATTTGGGTACTAGTGTCGGCTGAAAAGATTATTGGCCGATTCCCAAAATGTCAACAAATGTGACATCATCATCTGAAATTTTCTGCCAATAAATTTTTCATTCCACTCTCGCAGAAAAACCATATATTAGATGATTAATAGTCTCTTCAACGTACTAGAGAAATGAGATTTTGGATCTGCCCGGCTCTTTATGATCTTGTCGACTGGTTTTGATCTTGAGTGGTCATTGTGGGAGATTTGTCCGTGGCTCATGCACTTTGCAAAATGACAATCTCACCCACATCGTGATTTCTTTCTCAGCAGGTTCGGGTTGAAATACACGAGTCCAAGACGATTTAGTTTGGTTTCTTTGTTTAATGGCATATCAACCTTTGTAGGTTATTTAATGCCAAAGCCATTCTCCTAGAAGAATAGAAGTGCTACTATTTAACCCATAGCTGGGAGGATAAGTGGGTTCATACCTTTCCCAAGGGTATTTGTCTGAAAGTGAACGTAATAGCGCGACTGGAGTACGAACTCGCGTACTGAGTCCAAAAAAAGAAAAAAGCGAAATCAAAAAGTTTGAATAAATGATGTTTAACAGAGGAGGAGGAGGAGGAGGTGTGTTTGACATTTCGCAAAAGGAACTGGATGAGGAGTCCTCACTTTCGCAACGTAAGCTGTTGGTGAAATTCCCTGAACTTCAAACTAAAATTGACTGCTTGTTTTTCGAAGGTGACTTCGCTTTTACCTTCGGCCGGTCCTCTTAGACTATTATCTATCTCTTTCTTCTGTGTCTATCTCTGTATCTCTCTTTGATCCTATCTTCTATCTTCTCTATCAGAATGTGTTTCTGTTCTCTCTCTCTCTCTCTCTCTCTCTCTCTCTCTCTCTGTCCGTTCTGTCAGCCCATCTTTGTATCTGTTCTGTGGTCCCCACCTCTGTGTCTATACTGCAGACTGACTTTACTTGTGTATATGCAGGGGTGAACATTCCTATTTCCGTATTTTTGGCCACCTACAGACTGGACATAAAATATTGCTAGGCTGTATGTCTCCTGGACCCTAAAAGGCGTCTTAATAAAACTGAAACTTTTTCCAGACCATCTCCACTTATACTTAGTTTAAATGAGTGGTTCCCGCACAAAATACATTCAACCACCTGCACAAATACGACAAATATAACATACTCGCATACATACCTATGGTCAACTTAGAACCATATACATATGTATACACCCGCACGTACATACACATACACATGTACTCACACCTACTTATCTATCCATACATCCGCACACACATGTATCCATACATACGCACACACATAAAGTCAAATCTGTACACCATCACACCTGCGTCAATAGTGTCACAGTCATTATAAATCCTTCCGAATATAGTTTCAACCACTGGTGGATCAGAATTTTGTCAACATCAGGGTATTGTACTCGCAATGGGAATCAGCCATATATGTTCTTTCTTTTTAGGTTATTTTCATGTTTCTTAGACTATTATCATGATATTTTTGCGAAATTTTCACACCAGTCTTAACAGTTGGTTTTCACTGAAGTTCGTGCGACAGCAAGTATCCTCAGCTCTCCAGAACTCTCACCAGTATTTTAACCAATCTCAGTAGTGCTGAGATCTGGGCAATTTCAATTTTTCCTTGGATTTCTAGGTCACCCACTCTCCTTTGCAGGCTCTTCGGTATTTTCTTAGGTTTCCAACAACGATTGATATCGCTTTCATGTTCCATATCTTTTTCAGCTCTCTGACAAGTCCAGCTTATTATTGATATTATTATTATTAAACGTGTCTCTACTTAACGAGATTTCTTCCAGATATTGTTATTATACTTACATTGGTTCGTGGTTAGGAGAAGGATTAACTTAAATAAGTAAAGATTAAATTGGATTTATTCAACAAACGTCTAGCTGATAATCTCAAACTAAATACCCTCATAAACAGCATTGAAAACGTAAAAACAATCAGAAGGGAATGAACGTTAGATAAATACCTTTTGGTTAGATAACCTAAAAACATATATGGATCTATTGTATATAGTGTTGTTTCAATTCAAGAAGGATTTATTACTTCAGTTACAAATTATAAATGTCATCATAATGACAATAAAAGTTATACTGATATTTAATTATAATAATTGTAACAGTACGATTAATATTTCTATTACTGATGATTTAAAAAAAAGTATCAACACTGTCTTCATCTACTGATGACATAGCGAATTCAATAAAACATTAGTAAGTTTTTTACAAGATTACTAAAGCATCCATGAAATAGTGAATTAGACAGCGGCAGCAACAACAGAGGTGTTTAGAATAAAAAAAGAATTGTTATTTTTTTTTTTTTCGTTACTTGATAAGAATGAATCATCAAGTGTTAATCAAATCGAAAATTATTCGCGCATTTCAGATGCCGTAGAGTGAGCCCCGGGGGTAAATAAAATGTCCTCTTTGACTTTTTTCATTAAGCGAACTTGTGGCAATGAATATCACCAATCTGTCTGATGGAAACTGAATATTTCAACTTTTGATATGTACTCCAATTTCCGAGCTTTGACTATAAGAGAAGGAGTTTGAATATTTGTCCAAAAGGTAAGTAATTGGTGATAGACGGTTGGAGGGTGGTGAGCATAGTGAGAAGGTCTAACACTTCACGGTTTGATTAGTATATATATATATATATATATATATATATATTGTTACGCCGCCATGTGCCCAGCGTGCTTGCAGAGTGTCGTTCGTTCCCGCCAAGTCCAACAGTTAAAACAGGGCACACGGGTTGGCTGTGGTTTGCCGACGCTATTTTATATTACAACTCCCAAGCTGAATCACATTTTAAATCCACTAGGCGGGTTATCGATGAATTATTAAAAGTAAACACAGCTAACTGGCTAGCTTTCCCACCTCAAATACAAGGCCTTCAACAAATACAATACTTCCACATCAAAAAAAAAAGGGGACTCTGAACTGCCGTGTTTGGGTCAACAAGATTGATAACAATATTCTTTTATTGAATAAAAGAAAGAAATAAAGAAAAAAAAACAATTCAGGTAAAAGCCAGGAGCAAGAAAGTCTTTCTTCTAAATAGTGGAAGGTGAAAATACAGTTCGCCAGGGGTAGATACGGTCTGCTTTCCTTCAGACTTTGTGATTTGATGGCAGAGCTCGTGCTCCAAATTTCAAGTTTATCATTGGGGGATATTCCTTCTTCCTTTCTCCTCTATCTTATCAGAGTTATTCTTTCCTTCCGTAATTTGTCTTTTATTCGTGTCAGCATGAATATAGCAAGATAAATTTGAATATACTTCAATTGTATGTTCACTTACTTGGGATTTCGTAGAGTCTTTTCTTTCCGCTTTTCCTCTCGTTATTGGGCTGCCATAACACGTTGATAGTGTGATGTACGTCTTATTTCAGATAAGACCAAGATTAACTATTGTCTCTTTCCCCGTGGACAAGTCTTTTCTTTGGGTATTCGTTTAACGAGGCTCACCATACCCCGGAGTGAGAATTCATTCAAAGGAGATTATTTTGGAATTTGGGTTTCTTCCGTATCCCAAATTATGTGTTTTCGCTCTCCGACGAAGAAACGGCAACTAGTTAGTTTGAAAAATGACCACGTGTTGGCTTTTTGGTGGTTTATTCCTCCGCACCAATCATGGTCGCAGGTCAGCCTCTCTTCGCTGACGCATACATGGCTAATAGAGAGTGGGGTTTTCTCATGCCCGTGTAACCTAGTGGTAATATAGGAAGGTTGAAGAAAGACAGCCTTTCAACTGATACTATTCTTGGTTACTACTATAGTCAGCTAACGGCCAGCATGTCGCACCTTCTTTCCCCATAACCCGGCGAATGAATGAGGATGTCATATTTCCTCGTCACAATTTATATATATATATATATATATATATGTGTGTGTGTGTGTGTGTGTGTGTGTGTGTGTGTGTGTGTGTGTGTGTGTGTCTGTGCTGTGTGTCTTATCAAAATGACAGACAAGCATTTACTTTGATTTAGTTTCCTTGTTTAAAGGCATATCAACTTTCATTAGTTATTTAATACCAAAGCCATCCTTGTACAAAAAAACGGTAGAAGTACTATTTAATATATAACTGGGGTTAAGTGGGGGATCATACCTTACCCAAGGGGCATTAGTCTGAAAGTGAACATAATAATGCGACTAGAGTTTGATCTCGTTTACTTCGACGCTGCAGTCCAGTACTTTAGCCTCTACTGCACGAGGACACCCCCCTCCAAAGATGTAGTTTTTGGCTTTTTATTCAACGTTTTTTTTTTCTCGAACGGGATGTTACAACTATGGCTGTAAGTAGTTTAAAAACTTTCGGAAATCTCTACTTGTGTTGTCCGAACACGTGTACTTTCGACCATCGTTGGTCATTGTCGAGGATGAAGTTGCTCCTGTGTTGTGGAGTGTTGGATTGATTTTGAGTGGCTTATACAGTTTTGACCAGAACATGCGACTGACTAATCTTTTCTTAAAAAAACACAACGTGGGATTGAGGTCATTTAATTGGGAAACTTGACGAACCAGGGACGATACTGTCACATCATTATATCACAGTCAGACACCTTAATTTATTTATGAAACACTTTGAACATGATATTATTAATTTTTCTCTTCATTTGTTAACATTAAACTTTATGAAGAGTCACTGCCATAAGAATTAAAATAGAATACGATGGATTTTACTGGAATAAAGAAAACCTTTTGCAATCTTCATAATCTTGTATTTATGCTACGAGACCCAAAGGAACTTTAAAAATATATTAGTGTGAACATAACAATAGGTCAATAGTACAATTTATTTTTACTGGAAGACTTGAAAATTTTCAACTTGCAATAGAAGTTTTTTTTTGCTGGAGTCAACTGCACAATAACTAGTCTTGAATATGTACAGAGATGAAAAAACGCAATGCCTTCATTTTTAGAAATATTTGCCAATGTTAGACGTTTCGGTTTTAGGACCAAATTAAACGAAAAAGATGAGAAAGTTGTAAAACATTTGCTTTCTTATCTTTTTTTGCTTTATTTAATAACTTACACGCTCTGAGGAAGGTCTAAAATCCGAAACGTTTTAGGTTGACAAATATTTCTACAAATAAAATCATCCTCCGAAGACCTTGTGTTCTATCTCTGTATATTTTCATACAGTCAGATTTATTTCCTGTTTTTCCCAAATATTTTTAGTTTTCTGAATTTTTCCAAATATATTTGAAGCCTTCATTTATTCTATTTATTTTTCTCCTCATTTTTTTTTTTTTTTAGTTTACACATAAAAAAATCATTTAAATTCTCTTGCATTTTTGATTTATGACTAAAAACAGATGACGTAAGAATTTGCTAATTTCTGGAAGCAAAAGAAATTTGAGAATATATGCAACTTGTAGATTATTTTGTTTGTAAGTGGCTACGAGGATATCAGGATATTCTTGTACGGGTGCAGTCCAACACACTTTTAGTTTCTTTTTTAGTCCTTTCTCCAGGGAAAGGAGTAGCGCCCTCCTCTACACTTTGGTGTAATAGGTATCAAAAAGGGAGACTTAGGGTCACCCTCGACAACGGTCGCCAACTTACATGTCACCTGTCTAATCTTTATCAATATATTTTGTTTGATTTAGTGGCTAAAGACCTGGACTGTTAATTCGTTGTAAAGGATTTCGCTATTACGTTCACTTTCGGACTAAGGCATGAACTCCCTTTTCCCCTCAGCTATTGTTCCTCTGACTTTGGCAATAAGTAACTCACGAAGGTGGGAACTCCCTTATCCCCTCAGCTATAAGTTAAATAGCACCCTTACTGTTCCTCGGCAGAGACGACTTTGGCAATAAGTAAGGCAGGAAATCTGTTATTCCCGCTGCTATAGATTAAATAGCACCCCCACGGTCCTTCTGTAGGAATTACTTTGGACTTAAATAACACACGAAGGTATGAAATCCCTTATTCTCCAGGTATAGGCTAATATAAGTAATCCTCGACGGTATGAACTCTCTTATTACCTCTCAGCTACAGGTTAAATAGCACTCCTACCGTCCTTCTCTTTGGCAATAAGAAACCCACGAATGTATGAACTCCCTTATTCCCACAGCTATTGTTCCAATCATGTGACATACGCTGTTTTTTTATTACTAAGCTCATTTAAATCTGATGATTTTTAGAAAAAGAAATGAACGTTCCAATGAGAAAAAGGTAAGAACTACTCATTATGAAAACTTGATGACTATGGATGGGCAATTAAAATTTCCTTGAAAAGTAAATAAAATATTTTCTGTGACGCAAAATAAAATATATATCAAAAGTAGGAAGAATTGAAACAATTATGCTTTTCTATTCGTCAACTTTTTAAATTTTGTACTTTTTATTTTTATTCTTTTTTTGTCTCGGCGTTTATAATCTGTTCTCGGTTTTTATTACTCGTGTATGATTGTTATTCAAGAATATTTCTTAATTTGTCATAGCGATGCAAATCCAATAGGAGAAATGAAGGAAAAAAGCAAATAGAAGGTTTTGAGAAACTTTCAAGGCTACAATTAAAGATGAGTTTTCTGGCACAATTAAAATAATAACAATGTTGTGAATTTCAGAGTTCTTTCAATTAAAAATTTTTGCATCCACTTTTCCTTTTGCATTTTTCTATCTGAACACCCGTAGATCGAATAAGAAGTTAATGAATGTTAGAGAAACTTATATAAGGCCAGTAACTGACCAAAATCAACAAAGTAATGAATCAATAAGTAATATATATATATATATATATATATATATATATATATATATATATATATATATATATATATATCACTGTACGAAGAGTTTTAAAATAATTTGGGAAAGGTTCATTGAAAATTACTTGTTATGAATTTAAAAGAAAAATACATTTAATATAAAAATGTAAAATATAAAATAAAATAAAGAAATGCATTTTTTGTTCATTTTTATTTATTTATTTATTTGAATATTTGATGTGTGTTGAATGAAATTACTAAAACAGGAAGTGTCACTGACGTAATGACTGGTGGGGAGCGGTCTCGATGTAAGCGAGTTTGAATTCAAATTTTGTTATTTATGTTCTCTTTCTGACCAATTCCCTTGGGAAAGGTATGAGCCTTTTTACTCCCCCCGGTTATATATCAAATTGTATCTTTGTTGGTCTGCAAGGATGGATTTGGCGATAGATAACCCAAAGAAACCGAAACTTGAACTTACTAAAGAGACATCAGTAATTAGTCAAATCCAATTCTTTTACAAGAATAATGAATACGTACGAGGATCATTAAATAATTTTCCAGACTTTTTTCGTGTGGGCACTTTTATTGAAAGTACACACATGAAACTCTAGTCCCCTTCAAAGTAATCTCCTCCGGCTGCAATGCAATGTACCGTTCCAACAACTTCTGGAAGGCCCCATGGAAGTCCTCTCGTGTGAACGTGTCAATGACCTTCGTCACAGCCTCTTTCATCTCTTCAATTGTCTCATAACGACAGC
This sequence comes from Sepioteuthis lessoniana, assembly GCA_963585895.1. Lineage (NCBI taxonomy): Eukaryota > Metazoa > Mollusca > Cephalopoda > Myopsida > Loliginidae > Sepioteuthis > Sepioteuthis lessoniana. The sequence continues at coordinate 87,475 of CAUZXS010003280.1, read as the reverse complement.
CTCTGAGCCTAGGGAATAACCAAAAGTCACAGGAAGCAATGTCTGGACTATAGGGACGATGACGAACTGTCTTAATGCCTATCTTGGTCCAATAGTCTGTGATAAGGATGGAGTTGTGGACTGGTGCATTGTTCTGGTGGAAATGCCACTGACCCGATTTGAAGAGTGTTGGCCTCTTCCCTAGGAATCTCTTCCTGAACTCCCTTAAAACGTCAACATCGTAACCCTAACCCTAACCCTTTGAGCAATCAACTCTAGTGTATTGACTCCCTTACTCCTCCCACACCTCTCATCATCCTTCACAGACTGCCTGCTTTCCTTGAATTTCTTATGCCACTCAAAAACTGATACTCGATTCATGCAAGATGGTCGAAAAGCAGGCTAAAGCATTCCATACGTTTCTGTGGCATTTTTTCCAAGTTTAAAACAGAATTTTATTGCATATCGTTCTTCTAAAGTATCCTCACGTCCAGATTGCATTTTTGAAATTCACCATTAGTGACAGTCAGGCTTTAGTAGGGTGTATTCCAATTGCTGCTGTAGCTGTTGATTTGAACCTGAAATCATAAAAATTGGTCAGTCATCTCATAAGAAGTATAGCAATAACATACTGAATTGTCAAGAGTCTACGACAAATTTAAATGCCTGTACAAAATAGTCTGGAAACTTATTGAATGCACCACGTATTTAAGAACCATCTTCAATCAAATTGATAATACGGCTAGTCCTCTTCTTACGATCGAGTGAGCACATCGTAAAGTGAGACAAATCAAAACCAAGCCAAACCCACTTTTAAATTTCAACCATCTTATTTGTCAAAATTTCGGCGATGAAGCTTGATAATTTTATCACTGAGAGTATTCGGACGGTTCATCTTCATTGCTATATTCTCAGCGTTTCGGCTGTTGCGTCCTTTGGCCTTCTTTAGGTGTTTTATGTCAAAGTCGGGAGCCAACACAAAACTTCGAACCGAACTCTCAGCTCAGAGGCTGTCGTTATGAGACAATTGAGGAGATGAAAGTGGCTATGACTTCCATGGGGCCTTCCAGAAATTGTTGGAACCGTACAACAAATGCATTGCAGCCGGAGGAGATTACTCCGAAAGGGACTAGAGTTTCATGTGTGTACTATCAATAAAAGTGCCCATACGGAAAAAATCTGGAAACTTATTTAATGATCCTTGTGATTTTTGCTAAATTCATCACTGAATAAAAAAATCATAATTATCAGTTTGTTTTACTTTCCTCTTAGATTTTTGAATTGAAGAAGAAATATGAAGATCTTACATTAATCCACTTATGTTGGTTGGTTGATTAGCTTTATGGCTTTTCAACCTTGGTGGATTATTTCTTGCCGAGGTCAGGTAATTATATGGTTTTAGATAATGCAAGAATTCTTTGTTACCTCTCTGAAAGGTTATACCTCTCTGGGCCTGGAATAGCCACAATAACCTGAAAATGTCTGGTATTAATACAAATAAGCACGGAACTCAAATGACATATCTGAGGGTCATAATTCACAGATGCTCTCTTGAAAGTTAAGATGAAGAACTTGTTTGTCCTCTTCTCATTGTTGGATGTTCTAATTTCAGATAAACAAAGGCCCACAGCAACAAAACATCTGATACAGGCCAGAGAAAAAAAATTCAGTTGAGAACAAAATAAACATATAATCCGCTACTATTTTAGAATGGAGGTGACAAAAAATGAACGATTGAACTTTGTGGACAAAGCAAGGATGATTCTAAAGAAAGGATTGATTTCTGACCTTGAAATACTAAAAATATGTGGACAAATAAGCAGTGAAGAAAATACTTAATGACAGCAACTCGGAGATGAAATAAAATAATCTAGAAATAGAAATCCAGCACTAGTATTTCAATAATCCTAATACAAGAGGAAAGAAACAACAAAGAAACGCGACTGAAGAAAAGTATTACCATCACTAAAAACACAAAACTGAATAAGAATGAAGTTAAAGATAGAAAATGTGGACAAATTATATTTTAAAAATCCCGACGGACAGCAACACTGAAACGAATGATCTAACTAATGCAGGAGCAAAAGCTGCTTTGTGACGAACTTTGTATCGTATAAAGGAACTCAAATAAATAAATAAATAAAAATAGAAACAAAAGCTGAATGGAAAATGTGTCTGGAGGTACAAATAAAAAACTATGAGGACATTCAAACATAGCAAGAAAAGGAAAAACCATAAGGACATAATAAAACAAAACAGCCAAGAAAATACAACAGTAGGAGAGAAAAAAAAGTACAACTGGAAGAAATGAAAAAAAAACAAAAACAGTTGGCTAAAGAAGGGAGACTTAGTGTAATATAATGGCCGAGGGATTTCCTTTTATATATCTTGCCTTTCGATTTAGTTAGGCGGAGAACCTTTCGCTTAGCGCATGGGTTAGTTAGGTGCAACATGAGTGCAGGTGCTCACGCGCGCGCGTGGAGAATGTCTCATTCAGAGATGTCAAAATAAAGATCCCGGATACCGGGGGATGTGAATGACGTCATGCACCGGAAGCGTGCGCGGAGGATTTTGGGGATTTGAGAAAAGTCAGTTAGTTGAGTTCCTGCCTCCGAACGGAAGAGTTGAGTTTTAGCGTCCGAAGAAGAAGGTTGACTTTCAGAGCTCGCCGAGGCCTTGCAGTGGGTGCCGCGCGTGGTGGTGGTGGTGGTGGGGGGGGGGCAGATGGAGAAGTCAGCCTAGAAAGATTGTGTATCACTCTCCTTATGTCGAAAAACCTTTTAACTCAAAGGTAATAAAAAGTTTCGTATCTGAACTAAGAAGTCGTAAGTGTTTTTTTTGTGTTTCGGGATTCCTATGTTATATCTATAAATGAGTTATGGACATTCTATGTACATTTCACACATATCCGTATCATGGGTATATTACATAAGAAGATACCAGAACAGTATCCAACAATACAAGCAAAACAGGACATTCAAAAATAACGAAAAGAAATTCTTCTTCGGACAAGTAAACGGAGAAAGCATGAAGAAAATTGGGCAACAAGAGGCAAATAAAAGAAAATATTTTAGGAGCAAACTATGGGAACAGAAATAACATAACAGAAAAATTGAATGGTTAAACGACATAAAAAATTAATAACAAAAATTGAGGATGGACCAGAGGCGGAAATACATCTGAATTGAACAAAAGTAACACTCAAGAAAATAAGAAATTAGAAGACACCCAGACATGATGGGATATATGAATTCTAGTTTAAAAGATTCACAGCTATCTATAACAAGGTCAACAACTGCATAAATACCAAGAAGAGGTAAGAATTCCTCAAGTAACTATAGACCGATAACGTCTTTCCAATTTCCCAAGGAAAAGGATATCTCAAAAGAACTAGAGGAACAAATTATTTATGCATAGACCAACAGATCATTAAAGAAGTAAAGAGAAGGAGGAAAAATATAACCATGCTATGGATAGACCACAAAAAAAAATCATATGACATGATCATACAAACATATATAATAGACTATTTAAAAATGTTAAAAATCTCTGAGCTAGTTGTAAACTTCGTCACAAGAGCAATGAAAAACTGGTGAGTGGAAGTAGAAGCTGAAAGACAAACCCTAACAAATGTAAAATCCAAATAAAACATGTCTAACAAAGAATCATTATCACCATAACAATTTGTTATAGCAATGATATCACTGAATTATATTCTATGAAAATGAAAAGTAGGCTACAGATTTACAAAATCGCAAGTGTTGGATAGCGACAGGAAAATTCCTTTGAAATACCGCATAAGTTGCGTGGATGGTACGACAGGATGTGCGCTTATTTCCTAAGAAAAAAAACAGTACCAATGCCTCAGAGGAAATGCCCCCCCCCCGCTCGGGTTGCGTGGGTGGCATAACAGGATGACCACTAGTTTCCTGAGGTAAAACAGAACGTATAGGTGTTTCCTCGGCAGAAGTGCCACATAGGGTTGCACGGGTGGCATGCTAGACTGAAGGTGTGTCCATGCGCAGCGTGTAAGCGAGAGGTGTGATCACGGAAAATTATATGAACCAGAAAATTACATAAACCAGGAAAAAATTTCAACCGACCAAAACGAAATAGAAAGGCAGGTTTCACAAAAAAACCTGCATTGTCATCCTTGTGTGTGTGTGTGTGTCTGAGTGTGTAGAGACTGAAGCTGTATTTGCCAAGACATAAAAGAATAATGAATGAAATTTTGATTTTCTTCAAAATAGTCCCTTTGGAATTCATCACAGATATTCCAGCTTTTCTGCCAATAATAGATTACAATCTTTTTGTTAATGGCATAGGATTGGAAAATAAATACTGAAAAACCTACATTGAGAATACCTTACTTGACAAAGTCAAATCTCAACGTTTGTCTTGAAAATTAAATCCCCTGTAAATTTCTTTGAAATTATAAGTGATTGTAGTAAATTAGTGCAAAAAGAGTATAAAGACTAGACAGGACTGGGTGGGCAAAGTTGTCCACTGGGAATTGTGCAAGAATTTTAGATATGACCATACGAACAAATGGTATATGCATGACCCAGAATTTGTTCTTGAAAATGAGATGCACAAATTTCGCTGGGATTTTGAGATACAAACGGATCATCTAACTTCGGCCAGATGACCAGGCCAAGTGATAGTCTGCAAAGAAAAGAGAACCTGTCTAATAGTGGACTTTGCTGTTCCGGTTAACCACGGAGTAAAACTGAAAGAAGTCGAAAAGCCCCTAGATCTTGCTAGAGAACTGGAAAAACACTATGGAATATGAAAGTGACGTTGACATCAGTTGTAAATAGCGCGCTCGGTATTATCACGAAAGGATTGGTACAGGGACTAGAGGACTTGGAAAAAAGACGAGTGGAGATCATGCAAACCACAGCTTTTTTTGAGATTTGCAAAAATACTGAGAAGAATCCAGGAGATTTAAGGAGACTTGCTGTCACTCAGACTCCAGTGAAAAACCATCACCTAACACTCGTGTGAAAAATTCTTATAATAATAATAATAATGAACATTAACCAAAAACAAAAACCAAAGAAGTTACTATACTCTGCAATCCAAACTTATTGAAAAATAAAGAGGAACAGAACAGATATAAATGGTTAAAAGGACTGTAAAAGAAAAACACGTCTTCTAATTGATATGTCATGCTCAACAGATTATAACATTTCAGATAAAGAATAAAAATAAAATAAGTAAACACAAAAACCTGGAAATAGAAATCGAAAAAATTTAGAACCTCAAAATGACCATCGTGCCAGTAATCGTGGGAGCCCTGGGTATGATCAAGAAAGCGAAAAATAAACACTAACAGAATACCTGGTTGTCACAGCCGATATGAAATTCAAAAAATTGCACTTTGCGGGACAGTTCATTTCCTTAGGAGAGTACTATCATTATGACTGAAAAATATCACCCAAAAGAGGTGGAAAAAATATAAATACACAAAATACATAAAATCTCTACATCTCCTCGGGTGAAGGATTATGAGAAACTGAAGCAGTATGGTGGATGTGAACTATGGCGAATGAACCCATCGCTGGGCGACCGGCGTACCTCACTAGATGTTGGGCGGATGAACCCTATCGGTCAACGACCGGGATCAAACAGTTCAGTCAGGAAACAATTGCTACTCATCAATAAGTGAGGCGACTACTGATGAGGTTAATCCAGCCGTCGTGTTTGTTTTTGCTTGGTTTTTTTATTTTTATGCGTGACCCGCTTAAGAGTTCTCTTAATCAAGAAAACGACGTCATGTCTGTGTCAGATGTGCAGATTTTAAACAACTTCTGGGGCCGAATCAAAATATAATTGAACGGGTGTCATGATCGGCAGGTGCTCTCCTGATGACCAACATGGAAGACCCGGTTTCATCCTGCGAATGTTGGCAGTTCTTTTTTCAGGTACACGAAAGATGATCTAAGGAACCACACAAAACATAGACGTAAACACAAAACATGGACTAGGGAAGACAACCAACTTGCACTACACTGCTATTTTAGAATCAACTCTACACAAAGAGGATATTAAAAAATGAGAGAGATCATTCAAGAATGCACTAGTTTTCAGAAAACAAGCCGTTGACTCGCTAACAGTCAAGACAATAAAAAAAAAGGTTGATTTTCTGACCTTAAAATACTAGAAATACATCAGAAAACAAATGATGAACAAGATAGTAAAACAATATCAGACACACCTAAGTATTGACAAATAAGAGCAGTCTAACCGAAACGAATCACCAATTTCTAAAAATAGAAACACCGCAACCCAGAACAACACAGAGCAAACATCAACACAAGAACAAAAAATAAATTTAGAAAATTTAAAGCGAATTATGAATGAATGAAAACAACCTTGCCATCACTAAAAATATAGAATGGAGAACAGTCAAGATAGAAACAGAAAAAAGAAATCAATTACTAACATATATATCAACCAAAAACACAACTGAATTAAAGAAACTAATCGATACTGGAGCAAAATTAGTTTATGAGAAAATCAGGGTTCCCTTAAAGAGCACGAACAAAAAATTAAAACCTGTTTGGAAAATTCGACTGGAAGCACAGAAAAAAGCAACGAAAACAGGCAAAAATGATAAAACAAAGGAAAAACACTGAAGTATATAGGGACAGAAAAGAAAAAGCCACAGAAGAAAAAATAATGATACAACTTGAGGAAATAAACCAGAAAGTACGGTCCAAAGAAGGAAGATTAAAGAGATATCGACAAAGGGTAAAACAATAAAGACAAAACAGAACTTTCCAAAACAACGAAAGAAAATTCTACCTACAAGTTGGGTGAGATGACACGAAAACATACCAACAACCGGATGCAAGAGAAGCTAAACAATTTTAGAGTAAAATATGGCAACCAAGAGAACATAACAAAAAAGCCGAATGGATAAGCAACATGACAAAAGAGTTCGAAGGACTCGAAGAAGAACCGAAAGCTGAAATACTCAGAGACTTACTTGAAATATCAAACTGGAAAACGCCAGGGCATGATGGAATACATGGTTTCTGATTCCAGAAATTCACCTCCATTTATGACAGGCTTGAAATGAACAGATGTCAACAAGAAGCCCACGTACCCGAATGGTTGACCAAAGGAAGGATCACATTAATCTAAAAAGACCCCCGAAAAGGAACCGCCCCACCAAACTACAGTCCCATAACGTGCCTACCTATGATGGAGAAAATACTAACGGCATAAATAAAGGAAGAGATTTATTTCTCGCTAACAAGCCGCGGATTATTCCCTGAGAAACAGAAAGGATGCTGTAAAGGATCCAGAAGCAAAGGAGAATTACTCTACATTGTTCTGTTCATCCTCAACGAGAGCAAAACGAAACGCAAAAATCTATCTATGACCTGGATTGACTTCAGAAAGGCATATGATATAGTTCCAACAAAGCTGGATAATAAACTGTCTCAAAATGTACAAAATATTAGATTAAGTCATAAACTTTATCGAGAAAACCATGAAACCCTGGAGAGTGGAATTGACAGCTGGAGGGAAAAGCTTAACTAAAGGAAAGATCCAAAGAGGTATATTCCAAGGAGATGCATTATCACCATTAATATTTATAAATGCCATGATGCCACTCAACCACATACTCAGGAAATATACAGCCGTATACACACTTGGTAAATCGCAAGAAAAGATAAATCACCTAATGTACATGGACGCCATCAAAAATGAAAAAGAATGAGAAACTCTAATACACACAGTCAGAATATATAGTCAGGACGTAGGAATGGAATTTGGCATAGAAAAATGCGCCATCTAGTTATGAAAATCGGCAAACGATACCTTACTAACGGAATATAACAACCAAATCAAGGCAAATTTAGAACGCCCGGAGAAAAAGAAAACCTACAAATACTTGGGGATATTGGAAGCTGACACCATCAAATAAGTGGAGATGAAAGAAAAAAATTAAGAAAGAGTATCTCAGGAGAACCAGAAAGTTACTAGAGGCAAAACTATATAGCAGAAACCTTATCAAAGGAATAAATACCTGGGCTGTTCTCCTCGTAAGATATTCGGGACCATTCTTTAAGTGGACCAGAGAAGAATTTAAACAAATGGACCAAGGATCAAGATAACTGATAACCATGAATAAGGCATTACATTCCAGAGATTACGTTGAAAGACTCTAAATATCAAGAAAGGAGGGAGAAAGAGGACTTGCCAGCATTGAAGACAGCGTTGACGCATCAATTAACAGAAAAACAAAAATGGGAAGAAAAACAACTCTGTGGACGTTTTAAACGACTAATAAGCAACATCTCAAACGAGAAAACATGGACGTGGCTAAGAAAAGGAAACTTTAAGAGAGAAACAGAGTCTCTTTAAATAGCAGCACAAAACAACGCGGTAAGAACCAATTATATCAAAGCAAGAATTGATAGGACACAACAAAATAACAAATGGAGGTGATGTGGTGATAGAGACGAGACGATCAATCATATAATAAGCGAATGCAGCAAATTAGCACAGAAAGAGTATAAGACGAGACATGACTGGGCGAGCAAAGTGATCCACTGGGAATTGTGCAAGCAAGTGAAATTTGACCATACGAACAATTTGTATATACACAATCCAGAATCCGTCCTGAAAAATGAAACGTCCAAACTCCTCTGTTATTTTAACTTACAAACAGATCACCTAATCACGGCTAGAAGACCAGACCTAATAATAGTCCACAAAAAAAAAAAGAAGGAAAAAAAAAGAAAAAAAAAAAAGAAAACGTGCCGAATTGTGAACTTTGCTGTCCCGGCTGACCACAGAGCGAAATTGAAAGAACGCGTAAAGAAGGATAAGTACGTAGACCTTGCTAGAGAACTGAAAAAACTGTGGAACATGAAAGTGACGGTGATACCAATTGTAATTGGCGTGCTCGGTACAGTCACCAACGGATTGGTACAAGTGACTGGAGGAGTTTGAAATAATAGGACGAGTGGAGACCATCTAAACTACAGCATTGTTAAGATCGGTCAGAATACTGAGAAGAATCCAAGAAATTTGAGGAGATCTGCTGTCACTCAAACTTCAGTGACTAACACCGGTGTGAAAAACTTTCAAAGGAGTAAAATAATAATAATATTATTATTATAATTTACTCATTAGAGTTTTTCACATCAGCGACATCTGATAGTCGTTCACTGGAGATTGAGTGACAGCAAGTCTCCTCAAGTCCCCAGGACTCTTCTAAGTATTCTGGCCGTTTTCAATAATGCTGTTGTTTGGATGGTCTCCTCTCATCCGCCAACTTCCAAGTCCTCCAGGCCCTTTAATAACCCTTTAGTCACTGTACCAAAAGCACCAATCACAATTGGTATTATTGTCACTTTCATGTTCCATAGTTTTTTCAATTCTCTAGCAAGGTCGAGGTACTTATCTCTCTTTTCACATTCTTTCAGTTTTATTCTGTGGTCAGCCGGGATAGCAAAGTCGACAATTTTGTAGATTTTCTTTTTTTCTTTTTTTGTTGATTATTATAAGGTCTGGTCTTCTGGCCGAGATTAGGTGATCCGTTTGTATATCAAAGTCCCATAGGACTTTATGTGTGTCATTTTCTAGGACAGGTGTTGGGTTGTGCATATACCATTGGTTGGCATGGTCAAATTCAAATTTCTTCTACATTTCCCAGTGGATCACCTTGCCCACCCAGTCGTGTCTAGCATCATTATTATTATTATTATTATTATTATAGCTTGATAAATAGATTATCCATATTCAATACATATGTAAAAAACAGTTTTCTATGAACAACAATATCTTTGATATCAGTGATATTCTGTCAGTGTTTTACTTCGTAGCAAATATGAAATAGTGAACTTTAGTATAAACTCCACATTTCACAGAAGTCTTATAGATTTCCCATCAACTGCTACAATAAGAGCATTTAACAATTGACACCCTCCTCAGTCCAGCAAGCGTTCTATCTATCTTAATCTTTACTGTCCGAGTCAAACGCTTAAGAAAAAGTGTAATGATAGACTTGCGTATAGGGATGCACATGTGTCCTCTTCAAGCAACAGATTGATTAGTTCCGGTCTAACAGAGAAGCGGCCGGATGTAACCAGCTGGTATACTTTCGGCTGGGCAGAATGAGAAAATAGTTGCTAGTTAACTATCCGATGTAATATTCAAATCAACGCTGTACGTAAGAATGGGTGATATATCACTTAAAGTTTATAAAACCTCTGTTGAACTGAGGGATGGACTGTCAACGCTGGGGATAATGTGATCTAACAAGATTCTTTCTAGTCACTCAAATTTACATCAGCTATTTCTTCTTCTCTTTTACATTAGCTTCAACTTTTATCCCAGTTCCTTATATTCTTATTTCTAAAATTAAGGAAGATATCTCAAATAGTGAAAAGTAGTTTGGGAGGTATCCTTTCTTTCTATCCTTTCAGGGATTGAATAATGAATTAAAAAAAAACAAAAACAATAAATAATACTATAAAATCATATAACAAATATAAAATAAAATAAATACAAAATGAAATAACAATCTCCCGGGAGGCACCTGACTGGAGGAACAATCTGAGGATGCGCAGAAAAAAGAAGAGGTTTCCTGGCGCTATAAAAGGAAACTCAAGGAGAGAGAACTTAGAGTAGGAGGGCAGCTATTTTATTGAGGTCTTCCCCTTTCAAGACTTAGTTCCTTCCATAGTAATAAAGTTAAATCTTAATAGCTTCATTCGTCTTTTTGTCTCCTCGCTTCCTTCATTTCGTTTCAGCTAATGCTACCAGCAAAAGAAAACAACACGTATTGGAGTTTGAAAGAAGAAATGACCATCCATTTAACACTCATAAAACCCCAACTCTATAAAGGATGACCTTATGACGTGAGATGACAAATGCAATCTTCTGATTCGAAAGAACAAATCTCCAACAAAATTAACAGCCCGACACAAACAACTTTTTGACGAAAAGACAAAAACAAAGCATAATTTTCACACCTTCAAACTTAGAGCGGAATTTATTCAAACAAACGAGGCGAAACTTAGCCAGAACTACTACTGCTACTATTCCCTTATCAAGAAAAACACAACTAAACATCAAAGACGTCACAATTAACCAGCAAGTGACGATCACTACCTTTAGCCTTGTCCTTCATTCGCTACGGTCAAACACGCGAAAATGATGTCTACTACCACAAAACAGGCTACTTCAACGTTTCGTCTCCCACTGACAAAACACAAAACTGCCAGAATGTACATTGGTCAGGCTTCAAAACTGACAAATTTCAACATCAAAATAGTACGATTTGATTAACCATGAATCCTTTGTCATACATACGAAATATATACTTTCTTTAAACAAAGCGGACCTCAAAAAAAAAAAAAAAAAAAAAAAAAAAAAAATCGTTGACGAAAGTTCAAACTTCCCACTCCCCGAAAAAAAAAAATGGATAACTGACTATTTTTCTACATTCACCTACACTAACAACAATAAAAACGACAAAAAGAAAATTTAACGCAAACAATTTTTCCTACATTTTGCACCTGGTCTTTACCAGTTAGAATGGAAGAACGCTTGTCGACAGTATCAATAAAAATCCCAACATTCATGAACAGTTCTGCAGATGTCGGTGGTGGGGGTTCACAATCGACGAAACTTAATTACTACTCCCGAAATCAATCATCGACCAGGAATATCGAAACCTGAACAAAGTTGACATAAAAAAACGCTTTCAAAAAACAAGGAATAAAAGAATACAGAAGAGTGACTATTCGCCAAAATGATGAAACCATACAGACCCATACATACATTCTGGCTTTTGAGAAACCATCAATACCAAAAGAAATCAGAATTGGCTACACAATAGAAAGGGTCGAGCAGTATATACCAGCTCCCTTGCAATTCTTCAGATGTCAAAAATTTGGACACCACAAAGAGATATGCAGAGGACGCCAGGTATGTGGCAAATGTGGCGAACGTGACCCAGATCATTATGAAAATGAATGCAAGAACATAACATGCGCAAACTGCCATGAGGAACACTCTGCTTTTCAAGAATCTGTGCAATTTATAAGAAAGAAAAAGAAATAATGTTCATCAACCACACAAAAATATACGTTTCCCTGAAGCAAGGAAAATTGTCGAAAGCTATATGGGAACCAAAACATATGCTAATGTAGCACAAAAAGTAAATCAATCATCCCAGGTTATCACTTCAACTGATATATACTAAAAACTAATCGAAAAACTAATTAATTTACAAGATAACGAATGGTTAACATTCCAAGAAAACCTAAAAAGAATGCCTTCAACTGAAACGAAACAAATCGAGCCTTGTATGAAAACTAAAGTAGATACTAATACCAACACAAAAGTAAGCCCTAAAATGACTGAACAAACTAAAGAAAAGCAACAAAGGTCACCGTTCTGACCTCCAGATATTAACAAAGATATTAATGAAAACGAAAGATATTGCCATTAAAACAACAAAACCCCATTAAAAGAATTTCTCAAACACAGCCCACCCCGATAACCACATCAAACAAATTTGAAGAGCTTGAAGAAATAGAGATTGAAAATAAAACTCCAACAAACAAAACTCAACAAAAAAAATCCCCAAAATCTTTAAACTAAATGAATAAAATAATCCAGTGGAATATTAGAGAAGCAAGGGTCAATTACTCTGAATTGTTACGAATCACAAAATACTGCCCAGCAATTATATGCCTTCAAGAAACTCACCTCTAAAACACCACCACCATCAACATTAAAAACCATTATTTGTACAACTATATTAAACACTGACAGACTTTGTGGCAGATCATAAATAATTATTAACAACAACATTCCTCACAGTGAAATGACACTTAGTACAAACCTGCAAGCAGACGCTATATCAGCAACCCTTCACAAAATAATAACAGTGTGTTCAGTATATATTCCCCCAAATGAAGAACTCAAAGAATTGGAGCCGAACATTAAAAAAAAAACAACTTTCAAAACCTTCATTATAATGAGAGACTTCAATAGCCATAACGAGATCTGGGTAAGTAAGAAAACAGACAAAAAGGGCAAAGTGATAGAACATTTATTAAATCAACATCAATTGTGCATGTACAACAATAAATCAAACACACATCTGCACCCAGCAACAAGTACATATTCTGCAATAGATCTAACAATATGTGACCCAAACCTGTTTCTCGATTACAACTGGAAAGTACACGATGATACCTGTGGAAGTGGCCACTTTACAATTCTATAAGAAAACAGCACTGATGAATTGATTAAAAGAACTCCAAGCTGAAACCTGGGTAAAGCTAATTGGGATGGATTTAAAATTTCATGCCTTGCCCAATTAACCCAAGAAGCCAATAAAAACAACGAGGAAAACGTCTTATATTTTACGAACACACAGTTAAACCTAGCTGAAGAACATATACCCAAAAGCTCTTCCTCTACAAAATACAATGGGCCATGATTAAATGAAGAATGCAAAAAAACTGTCAGATTACGCAGAGCAACATTAAAAAGAATTAAAATAAACCCAAAATGAGAAAATTTAAACACTTACAAAAACAGTCGAACCAAAGCCTGAAAAATCATCAAAGACTCCAAAAGAAATACACGGAGAAAATTCGTCGCCAAAATAAATTGTAACACAAAGCCAAAAAAAGTATGGCAGAGGATCCGGAAAATAACTGGCAAAAATAACTTTACTCCAACAAAACACCTCACTCACAATAATCGGAAGATTACAGACAAGAAAGTTATGGCAAATCATCTGGCCGAAACTTTCTCACAAAATTCATCCGCCAAAAACCAAAGCAAAAATTTTCAAATCATCAAAACAAAAACAGAAAAAGTAAAAATCAAATTTCAAAACAAAAACACCAAAAGCTACAACCAACTTTTCTCTACAGCAGAACTAAAAGAATCCCTCAACAAGACCCGCAATACAGCAGTTGGACCCGACAAAATACGCTATCAATTCCTGAAGGAATTACCAGAACCACTCATAAATTACCTCCAACAAATCTTCAAGGATATATGGAGCAACGGTGACATTCCTAAAATATGGAAATAAACCACAATTATACCGATACCGAAACCTTTCAAAGACAATACAAACGCCAAAAAATACAGACCCATTACTCTTAACAGTTGTGTCTGCAAAACACTAGAAAGAATGGTAAATGCCGGATTGATCTGGTATTTAGAAACCAATAAATTAATAACAGAATATCAATCTGGTTTTAGAAGCCAAAGAAGTCGAATAGATCACCCGATTCGCTTAGAAACATTCATTAGCGAGGCTTCTATTAAAAAAGAACATCTAGTGGCAGTTTTTTTCGATCTCGAAAAGGCATACGACACAACCTGGAAGTACGGCATTGTCAAAGATCTCAAAAAACCCGGATTAGAAGGCAGAATGATAATATTTATCCAAAACTTCCTACAAGATAGACGATTTAGAGTAAGAATGGGAGAGGTTTTCTCTGAAGAAAAACAAGGAATGGGTGTACCTCAAGGCAGTGTATTGTCTGTCACGCTGTTTAATATAAAAATTGATAATATTGTGAAAAACATAAATAGCGGAACAAACTGAGCTTTGTATGTGAAGGACTTCCTGATCTGCTACTGAGCAAGAAACATGAACCACATAGAAAGACAACTTCAAATATGCCTTGATAAGCTCCACAAATGGACCACAGAGAATGGATTAAAATTTTCAAAAGAGAAAACGAAATGCGTCCACTTCTGCAACCAACGTAAGCTCCACCTAGACCCAGTACTGAAAATCGACCACACCGAAATATCAATTGTTGAACAATTCAAATACCTAGGAGTCATTTTTTACCACAAACTCTCCTTCATTCTACATATTAAATACTTGAGAACAAAATGTAACAAAACCATACAATTACTTAGAACTATAGCACACACTAACTGGGAGGGGGGAGCAAAGAAACATTATTAAAATTATATCGCTCATTAATCAGATCAAGACTCGATTATGGCTGCTTTATATATGGGGTAACCAGAAAGACATACTTGAAAGAATTAAATACCATACACCACTAAGGACTTAGACCAGCCCTTGGAGCATATAGCACTTCTCGTTTTGAAAGCCTGTACACAGAAGCAGATGAACCACATCTTACACTAAGACATGAAAAACTGGCTCACCAATATTCCACAAAGCTGAAATCTTGCCCATCCAACCCAGTTTATGACTCCACCTTCAACCCTAAATACAAGCAACATTTTGAAAGAAAAGAAAAATCAATAAAACTTTTTGGCCTTCGGATGAAGTCGATCCTACAAGGATAAAAAATACCACAAAATAATATACATGAAAGCACTTTACCACAAATACCACCCTGGATCATTAAAACACCCAAAGTGATTCTCGAATTGAATGAACTTTCCAAAACCAAAACCCACCCCTGTACTTATCAAGAGAAATTTCACAATATTCTCCAACACCATCCCGACCTCCTATATGTCTTTACGGATGGCTCCAAGGACAACAATGAAACAGCATACGCAGCTGTTTTCAATAAATCAATTCTCAAGAAAGCTCTTCCAATGGAAAGCTCTATCTTCACAACAGACGCCCGTGCAATAGACTTAGGTCTCAACATTATCTCTAAGAATAAACATAAGAAATCTATCATGTTCTCAGACTCATTCTCTATCTTACAATCATTAAAAAATTAAAAAATTTGTGAGCCCTCTCATCATTAAACTGCAGAGTAGATTAGACTCTATGTCAAATAGTAAAGAAATAATCATATGCTGGATCCCAAGCCTCATTGGACTGAGAAGAAATAAAAGAGTAGACTCGGCAGCCAAATCGGCCTAAGATCTAACCCCGACAAATTCAGGATTCCATATAGTGACCTGAAACCCATAATCAATAAATTCCTTCACACAAAATGGCGTCCACAATAAACTCTCCCAAATTAAGCCCGTTTTGGGAGAGTGGAGACCAGCATCGAGAAAATCAAGAAGAGAACAAGTCGTTATATCCCGATTGCGCATTGGTCATACAAGGCTTACTCACTCTTTCATACTGAAACAGGAACCCCAACCACAGTGTGTTTGACCTGTCAGACGCCTTGCACCATTAAACACATTCTCATAGAATGTAGAGGTTTCGCTCTAATCAGGAAGCGAATTTTCAAAGTGAATAGTTTAATCGATCAGTTCGATAACGTCAAAATAGATGACATTCTATCCTTCTTGCAAGAGACAGGGTTGTACCAAAAAATATGACAAATTGAAGCAGGTTAATCGTGTTCAAATAAACGAAATCCTGCTTACCAATAATTTTACCTACTAAGTATTCGTTTAGAAATCTTAGTTTGAACGTATATACATATAAACAGAATTTGGCGTTACATAACCTACAAAGGTTGATATGCCATAAAACCCAAACAACCAAGCCAAACTATTAATAGTAATAAAATGTTATTATACCCCGTGGCGTAATGGTTAATGTGCTGGACTAAGAGATCGTGGTAGGCAAATTCGAACACTACCCGAGCTATTATATTCACTTTTGGAGTAAGACCCTTGGTAAAGGCATGAACTCTCTTATCCCTCCAACTATGGTTTAAACAGTATCTCTTCTATTCTTCCACAAGGATAGCTTTGGCATTAAATAACCCACGAAGGTTGATAAGCTGTTAAAAACAAAGAAATCGAAACAAATTACACTCCAATTACCATTTTATTACTAAGCACTTTCAAATTAGAATTCCAGAGAAAATATTGATTTTTTTCTATTTTCAGTTTAGTATTTTATCTCTCATTTCTTATTGTATGAAAGAAACATGAAAAAAAAAAAAAAAAGGTGATGAATATTTAATTTAAGTTCCTAACATTCCGAATTTATTTGAACAGAATAATCTCATCATTTATCAAAGCATTTTATAAGACATGGAACAACAATTAACAAAATATCTTAAATAACTGTAAATATTTTTCTTTTGCATTCATTAATTATTTACAATTGTGCACTAAGAAAGCGAACTTGTTATTCCTTTTCCAACGATAGGAGGGTCAAAATACAAAAGAGAATTTATTTGTTGTTTGACCCAATGAATAGGAAGGTAGTAAACAATTTAATTAAATTTGCATGTTGCACCAAGTTGACCAACTTTGACAAACTTCAAAATGTGAAAGATTTCGAAGTTATGTTTAACTATAAAAGAAAAACTTAACAAATAATTAAGTTATATTTGTTACATTTTGATATTTTAATATCAATACTAAAAATAATATCTCAGCTGACCTCAAATTTGGTTTTCTTCCAAAAATCCCGTGTCTTTCTTGAGTTTTTTGACTCACTGGGAACATTACTTTTATATCTACTGAAGTGACATGTAACTAAATATTTCGGAGAAAAATTTTTAATGTCATAATAAATTTCACGTTCGGTCGCTCTGAAGCAAAAAAAAACCCCAAACAAATGCACTGTAAGAACTTAGAATCTTGTTTTTATTTCTTTAATCTTCAAAATCAATAAAATTGTTTTAAAAAAAACTTATTCGTCCGGAATAGCAATCAATTTGAAAGTAAAAGTTAAATATCATCCCTCATAGCCCTGGTGATGGTTCATTAGAACCGAAACGTTATGGTGTCGAGTTTGCTTCTCAATAAATCTTTCCTTCTACTTGAATTACCTTGTTATCAATTTTTCTTTACAAAATAAAAGTTAACAGGATTCTTAAAATGTTTTAATTTTTTCTTTTCAGTCCTGTTTTCTTTCATAACTGTAAACTTTTGAAAAAGAAAAAAAGATGTAATTAAAAAATTATGATCTAACTTTGCAAGGTTGAACCTGACTAATCGGTAACTAGCAAAGTAACCAATTGATGATGACAAGCCACCGCTGCTATCACATTTGTTTTGGCAGTGTCTTCATGACCATCCACCCCTCTGCTCACGTTGTGTTTTGATCACAAAAGGTGAAAGGTCGCTTGTAGAAGTCACTAAAGTGGTGAACAGATTGACAGCCAGTGTTTTCATCCAAATAATTCTCCAAAACACACACACACACACACACACACACAAGCTACATTTCTTTTGAAACTAGATGGATATAAATCGTTTGATATGAAAAAGTCAATAAGAGTAACAACACTTTTTGTTTATATCATTTATTGTACACAGCGGTTCTAACCTTTCCCCTTTATAGTCTCAGTCGAGTGACACAATTGTCAACGGTCAAGTAGTAAGTTAAGTCTTTAGTATTTAGAGTCTGGCACAAAGTCTCGGGTTCAGGGGGGGGGGTCTCTCAAATCGACGGGGATCACAATAGCGAAGGTAGTTCTACTGATGAGATGCCAAATTTCCCTGCTAATATTGAATCCGGTGTTCAACCAGCGTCCAGGATAACTGGGAATATCGACTGTTCTCTTTTCAATCTTAAGATCAATATTCAATAATAATATATCTTTGATTTTCATAAGAGTACAACCCTACCCCTTAATCTGCTTGATTTCAACTGATTTCAAACTCTTGGTTCACTGATGTCTTTATTTCTAAATTGTTATTTTGATGCTCTTTCTCATATCAACTCTCTCTCGTCCTCTCTCTCTCTCTCTCTATATATATATATATATATATATACGCATACGCGTTGTTTGTACTCAACGGCAAATACTTTTCGCTGAAACAATTTATAATCCCTTATTTTGTTTATATTCATCCTTCGCGAAACAAATCAAACAATATATGCTAGTTGCGCAGAGACATATCCATTTTCTGTCATCAAATGGAATGTAAATTTGATTTTTTTAAATTTCAAGACTGACTGGTTAATGCACGGAACATGAGTGGCATGCATTTTAGCAATCCGCGACAAAATTAGATTACACTTAAACGAAAAAGATCGCCATAATGAAATTTTGAAGATAAATTGAAGTGCCAAAAAAATCGAGACTGTTGTAAACTAAATCGTTTTCCAACTCCTGGTGACATAACTGGTCAAGATTTGATGTAGCTATATCAATTTTCCTGTCACAACTATGTGACACGAACAGGATTTAACTGAAGAGTCAGAAAAGTTGTTTGGAGCTAGAAAACTTGGACCTTCTATACAATTCGATTTCAATTCTACATAACCTATCACTGCATTCATCGGGGTTTATTGTCAATAAGTAGTTTTTGGCGCCACGGTTACTGCGTTTTACAGTGGAAGATCTGATCAGACCAGTCACGTTTCTTTTTCAGGCAGATAGTAGAGCTCGTATGTGAATGAGACTACATGAGGCTATGGACCCAGCCTATCAGCTGGATATTACACCAGAAAATGTTTCCATAAACACTTAGCTGATTTCCAGGTACGTCATTTGCCTGACGCTCACCTGATTTAAACCCCATTAAACATGTATGGATCCTGATGCAGACGTCACTCAATTCTCTGCAGTCACACCTAATAAACACATCTCAATCATGAACAGCCGTAGAACCTACATAGATAAATATAATCACGCTGCTACTCTATGCTACATCACGTAGCCGCCGTTATTCGGGTGGAGGCAGGACCAAAGAAGAAGAAGAAGGAGGAGGAGGATAATAATAATAATAATAATAACAATAATAATAATAATAATAATAATGATAATAATAATAAGTAAGCATAGAATAAAGGGTAGAAGAATGAATAAAGAGAAAAAAAGACAATATTCTGGGAGAAGATGATAAAACGAACCTAAAACAAAAATGTAAATGAAAATAGATTTCATCTTATTTGAATTTCTATTCACATTAGACGGAGTGAAAGAGAAAAGAAAGAAAATCAAAACATCACCAGACATAAAATTAAAAAATATTTACTTACTCTCGAATTCCTGAGAAAGAACACGATAATTATTTCGGTTGAAGACATTTTCTTAGATTAAGAAAATAATATTTGATTTGGTTGCAGCAAGCGTCGTGATTGATTCTTTTCAAAAAAATCAATCAAGTTCGACGATGTCAATGACAATCAATATTAAATTTTAAAGAAAAATTCAGGATCAATTTATTTTCTAATTAAGGTATCTTTTCTGTGTTCATAATTTTCACTATGATATTGCATCTTGGGAAAAAAAATGAACATTTCATAAATGCTATTATTCCTTGTCGTAGACGACGCTTATTTATCATGAAATGTGTTTGACGTATGTTTTCACTTAATTGTCTTTACACGAAACAAACTCTGGCAATTATCTAAGCTCATGAAAATAAGCCACGATCACCTCCTCATGGGGGTCACAATGCGCCTTCAGAAAATGCTGATTTTCAATTTACTGACAAAAGGAACATTTTGTCAATTCTTAAGAAGCAATAGTTCTTTTTCAAATTGTTATTAACATACTTATCACATCAGTATTAATCAGTTCTATGATCAACACTTTACAGGACATCGGCATGATGGTTAGAGTGTTCGCCAATGGTCCGGGAGACCGGAGTTCAATCCCAGGTCGAGTTTTTACTTACTTATTATAATTTACATATTAGGAATAATTCGATCAAAATAGCGCAAAAAAGTACAAGACTAGAGATGACTGGGTGAGGAAAGTGATCCACTGGAAATTGTGCAAGAAATTGAACCATACCACCTAATGGTATATACACAAATCAGACTGCCGTTGGGAAAGAGATGCCCAAAATTCGATACGATTATCAGATACAATCAGATCACCCAATCCTGCTCAGAAGACTCTGTGATTGTTAACAAAAAAGCAAAAATAAAAAAGAGAGCACCTACCGGAAAATAAACTTTGCAGAGGGAAAATTAAAGAAAACGAAGTGAAATAAGTACTCAGACCATGGCAGAGAACTAAAGATTATGAAACATGAAAGTGACGGTGATACCAATTGTAATTAGAGCCCTTGGAACGATACCCAAATGCTTGGAAAGGGGCTGGAGTAGTTAAAAATCGGAGGATGGGCCGAGACCATCCAAACTACAACATTGTTGAAGTTGGCCAGAATACTGAGAAGAGTCCTGGCGAGAGAGACTTACTGTCACTCAGACTTCAGTGAAATACCATCTGTTAACAGTGGTGTGAAAAACTCCCCAGGAGTTATGTAATAATCATTTCTTATGAACGTAGTCTCGATGCCTTCTGTACAAAAAAGTTTTTCGTGAAACATAAGATTGTGCATAGCTTCGTGTGACTTACTTTAATGTCTTAAACTGAAAATTCATGTCAATAAGAAAAGATTTGAGGATTTGAAGGAGATTAAAAGAAATAAGATGGTGTAACTTCCGACCAGATTAAAAGAAATGTTTTCAATGGAAACATTCATAGAAATAAACGAGACTATCAAATTCAATTCTGTTTTGCTATATTGAACTTTAGTCTAAGTACTTTTTGTAAACACTGTAATCCTGATTTTTCCCAAAATATTTACTTAAAACCGATTCGTTTTCTAGTGACAAAAGAAATCCAAATAGTGTAAAAGACACTTTGTTCTGCTTTGTTTATTTTGCGCAGAATATTGTAAGATCCCATAATTTTAACTGATCCATGGCTGCCGTTTAAAACTGATGTTCTGGATTTGATGTTGGGATCAATTTGACATCGGACAAAAAAAAATCAATATTTATTGCATTTATTATTAAAATGAGTTACAATTTCTCCTTTTCTTTTACAATTCGGTAAGGAAAAGTGTAATTTTTGTTTATGGTCAGTAGACTGTTGTAAATAGTTGATATATTGTCCTCAAATCTTTAGTGGAATTTCTTTTTTAAGATATTCAATATTGTGAAACATGATACATAATGACTTTTGGTTTAATCTTTCAAAATTCTGCAAATCATTATCGAAAATGATTGGTTCTTCAAAATGAAACTTATCAGAAATTCACCATTCTTAAAACTGCTAAACATTTATACAGAGTCGGCATACCAGGAAACACACAACTTGAAAACACACAACTTGGAAACACACAACTTTAAGATATTATTCATTATATGTGTTATATTATTGTTTGAATAAAATTCCTACAACAAACAATGACGTATATATTTATTTCCCATAGAATTAAATATTATCAAATATTCAGTTAAATAAACTGAACGTAAATCTCGTTGTTTGTCACATTTCACAGAAGTTGATTGAAATTTACATATTTCAAATGTCATTTCATATAGATCATCTTAAACCTCTTAACACAGACAATTCTGTAAATTATTTATAGAATATTTCTTAATATTTAAGTAATTCCTTATACTTTCCCTTCTAGAAGGAATTGTCACAATGAATTGAATCACAGAAAAACTGTCTTTTATTCTATTAGTTTGTAAAGAGATGATTTCGTAGTCAGTGAATTTACTTCAAAGCTAATGACACTAGTCAACACGATTTTTGGTGCCAAGAAACAAAAGATTTTTTAGCTAATTTGATTGTTTTGATTTTGAAAAGGACGTAAATGTTTTATGGTTAGCTACCATTTTTGCTCAACTGTAATTGCTCGGTTTTGGGAAAAAAAAAGATCAATTTACGATTTTGGCTGATTGCAAAATTTAGTTAATAAAGATTGTTGAAACCCATTAATTTACGGGTAGGCTGAACAATCTATGTCAGTCACATGAAATAAACTATTTTCATTTTAAAAAAGTGTTTTTGAGACAAAAAATTTAAAATAGAAGTACCTAATTTTTCCAGTTATTGCCCAAATTCTAATTAAATGATAAACTTTATCAGTAATAGACTTTAGTAAACCTGATAATTGAGGTGACATCTGAAAATGAAACTCTAAAATCTTCTGTTTGATATACATAAATTTATCCCTTTACTTTTGTCCCTTCATTACGAAAGGAAACTAAGCACATTGAGAGCTTTTGTTTTCACAATTGGAAAGAAACTCCATCTAAAGAAATCCCAATTGAATGCACCTATTCCTTTGCAAATGATGAACATCATGAAAATTGTTTTGCCATAACATCAGGAAACTCATTAAGGATGATGAATTTGTTAATTCAATGAATGAATTGAAACTACGTGCTTGGACATCGGTTATTGAAGTGATGAAAAACTTTTTAGGCAACCACTAGGCCGAAAACTACAAGGAGTCAGTGGAAAAGCTGTTGAAAAGTCTATAGGACATAGGCGTTAATATGAATATTTAGGTTCATAGCCATTTAGATAAATTTCCAGTTAGTGATGTGAGTGATGAGCAAGGAGAACAATTCAATCAGGATATCAAAACAATAGAAGAGTGCTTCCAGGAGGAATGGTGAGACAAACAAAAGATGGCTGACTACTGCTGGCGTATCAAAAGAGACTTAAATAACATTGAACATGGCAGACAACCAAGAAAGAGAAAAATTTTACCGTTCTTTCATGTTCACAAATGTTTTATTTCTTCTGTTAGTTTATTAAATGATTTTATGAAAATACTGGTTGGTCTTTGTATATTCAACCATGTTATTTTTAAAGACTTAGGTTTTGATTGATTATTGTAAAACTATTATTTCTCAATAAGCGGACCAATATTTTTGGTTTCAATATGAATTGAGAGGTTTCTACGATTTGACTTTGAGAAATATTGCCATCGGTCAATGTCATATATACAGAAAACAAATGAAAAAATGAGGCATTTCTGTCCTGCAAAAACTGTAACTAATTAAAGAAAGTAAGTTCATTTTCAGATTCAGCGCCTTCAGATTAGCTGAAAATGATATTTGGTGCCACGACACCTTTTCAATTTTTTTTTTCTTGACCAGTGTAATTGGTGGAAACCACCCGAACGCAGCTTTCAAGTAAAACTTCTTTAAACATCGTAATGTAGAGAAGCATTTGTCATTTATGAGACATTCGCCCACTCAAAGTGGGAAAATATTGATATAAAAAAAAGTTGTCAAACATAAAAAGTTAAGACACAAAAAGATTCAATAAAAGAAACAAAAAAAAAACAAAAAAAAAAAACAAAAACAAAAACAGAAACTAAGATATTACGCGCAAGTAAGTAAAATAAACGTGATATATATATATATATATATATATATATATATATATATATATATATATATATATATATCATCTTGTCGTGTCATCAGCACGGATATCCCCGACCCTCTCTCGCCACTTTTCCCCATCATTCATCGCCTCTGGCAGGTCTTCAGGGCTACATCCCGTATCCTCACATAGCTGCTGTATGTATGTTCTACCTGGTCGTCCTGCTTTTGCTCGGCCATATGTGGGGGTCCATTGGAGTACATCACTTATGAGCTCGTCTCTGCTTCTCCAGCAGTGTCTGGTTCGTCTAACTTGGATAGTTTTCGTGATGGGAGGCAGGTGGCCGTATAGTTGGTGCTTTGTGGGGTGTTGCCGCCTGGACTTATTCAATATTGCTCGCAAAATTCTTAAGTAATTGCCGTCTAGCTTCTTCTCCAGCCGTTTTGTTAGCGTCCAAGTGGTGCATCCCTACAGCAGTATCGACACGACCGCTGCCTGGAAGAAACTGCGTTTCATTTTATCGGTCAGGTTTGATTTCCATATAATCGATAGCTTATCGATAGCTGTCCATATGCCTTCGTTAGCCGCGTGTCGATGTCCTTTTCGGTTGATGAGACACTGCTACCGAGGGTAGGTGAATTTCTGCGACTAATACCCCTCTCCATTCGAGACCGACTTCTGAGTTGGGTCAATCAGTAGGCATAACCGATATTCTGTCGATGGTCACGTGATTTGAAGCTGCCGCACAAAACTCCCTTTCCTGTGGCACGTGAGGATCGGCTGATGGATACGCCGATATTACAGGAAGCGTTCGATAAGGCGAATAGAGCACGTGACCAAGTGAAATTGTTCGCGCCAAGAATACGAATCAACGAACAAGTCAGTCAGATGAAATACTTGGAAGGAAGCGGATGTATTTCTCAGCTTAACAGACACGCTTCAGAAGATGACTACTGAAGAGAACAGCCCTTGAAATCAACATAGCATATTGATGATAACAGAAGAAATATACAGCAGTGCTTTAACAATGTGCTATAACAATAAACTTTTGCCTGCCCTAATAGCTCGTGGAAGGACTGAAAAAAATCGGAAATTGATTTTGTTATGAACATTGAGGGTATCGCAAGAATAATAGTGAAAGTTATAACCTCAAAGAGATAAGTAAAAACTACTCATGTCACCTCCTTCTTTACTCCTCTTTTATTTATGTACATAAAATATCTATAAAACCCTTTGTACAAGACACGTACATTGACTACTTCATTTCACATCAATTAATATTCCGTTTCTTGTTTTGAAGGTTAATTTGTTGGTTTGTCTTTGTTCGACGGTTAGCAAATAAAATTGTTCGATTGTTAACGTGAATTTCGTCATCTTTGTTACTTCATGGATTTGTCAAATCATTTTATTTTCTATGTGTTCAGGTTGATCTCTTGGGAATTTTGTCAACAAGAACTTTCTGCGATATATTGTCAACGAATTAATGTGGTTAACGAATTTATATAAAAAGGGCTATTTCCAATCCATAATTTTCTGAGAAGAATCATAAAAAATCCTCCCGAAAAACAAAACTAAAAAGAAAAACTAATGATATAAAAACAGAGAATCTTAAGAAAAGAACTATTCCTAAAACAGCCAAAACTATTTCCTTTTTCTCTTTTCTTCATTTTTTACCTGCTTTGCTGCCTGTAATATTTTTTTATAAAACCTTATTCCATATAAAAAAAAGGAAAATATAAATAATGACTTTGCTCATTTTTCGTTTTCGACAACAGCATCATTTATAAATTGATTAAAAAAATAATATTGACTGTTCCGAGAAAGACGCGGAAAAACAAGTTGTTTACACCCAACAAGAATTTTATTTTTGGTTTATAAAAATAAAAAAATTTTACCAAACAAAATGTTATGATTCTTCTTAATAGAATCAACCCTAAAAATGTGTGCAAAATAAAATGATTTTTCTTGTCAACTAGAAAACTTTTCCCTTTCTCCCAAGGAGATTTAAACACCAATATACATTTCATTTTTTGTGAATTTTATCAATATAGATCCATGGAATAAAATTATTGAGCTGTCATCATGTTAAAAAAAAGTAACTGAATTTGGAGCCGGAAGTAGTCAGATTCAACATATAACGAATAAAGTGACGGACTCAAAGGAAAAAAGATAAAGGCCGGTTATTCATCCACGGGTAATCTGTGCATCAAAAAAAAAAAAAAAAAAAAAAAAGAAAAGAAGCCGAATTTGGAGCCGAAAGTATCCAGATTCAACATATAATGAATAAAATGATGGACTTCAAGGAAAAGAAAGATAATGATCAGTTTTCACCCACAAGTAATCTGTGTACCAGACAAAATAAATAAAAAAATTAACAAAATAAAACTAATAAAAACAAAAAAAAAAATGAAAGAATGAAAACAAAAAGAAAAAATAATACATTCACACTAATGAATCTCTGTAAAAAAATATTCATAAGAAATGCTATCAACAGTAAAGCGCATTTGTGTTGGCAAAGAGTTAGTCCACCCTAAATTTCGTGGGGGGGGGGCTTTTCTCTAACAATCACGCCGCTAATCAACTTGAAAAATTAGTTGAGCCTTTGTCTTTGTCTTTGTTGAATAAAATACAAGCGTTCACCGCATTAGAAAACCATAACACATCCAGACCATAAAAATACAAAAACCAGATTTAACAATCACAACGGAGAAATAAGTCGGTAGAATAAAAACACAACACTTTACCAAAGGAACTTAAAAACCAAATTACACTGATCACAAATCTTTTCCTTGGTAAGTTTTGGTACAGATGACCTAAAAAGGTTAGAATATCTTAAAATTTGAGCCTGTTCTACATCACCCACCTTTAATGCTAGTGAGACGGACAGTATTTGCTCCGATATAACCACTACAAGAAAAAAGTTAGAAAAATAGAAGTTGTCAAAATAAGATTTGGTGCTGGCACTAATTAGGGACATAACAAACCGGAAGAGGAGAGGGGAACGTGTTCCCCCCAGAAATATGACAAAAATTAAAGTCAATGCTGGATTTTAATGCTACGGATAAGAATGGAAAATCTTTTTTGTTGATGAATTGAATAAAGTCATTGTAAAATCATAAACATTTGACCACCGCTGATGATTTCAATATTAGTCCTGTCGCCAGTCATTTTGACTACTAATTTTGAAGTCATAAAAATCCTTTAAAAATCTTTAGAGAAACGAATAAAACAGTGGAAAATGATGTATGTACTTAATATATCATCTTGATTTTTGTTTTGGTTTTGGGGGGTTTGGGAGGGTAAATTTTGGGGGTCATTTTTTCCTTTTCTTCAAATTACTGTCGAATAGACAATAATTTTCCGATTTTGTAATAAAGTAATTTTTAAAAAGTTTTACGAGACGAAGAAGTTCAGTTTGCATTGCAAGATGATAAGCGAATGGCATTTGGAGTCATGCCCCACCTAGAAATAAGACAAAAATACCCCCCCTTGAAATCATGACTTTGTTACAGGCCCTGCTAATACAAGATTTTCTATATTATTTTTGTTGTTGACAATAATCGTTTTAAAATCTGACATGTGGACCCATTTCATCAGCTGATGGTAAGAAAATAATCAGTTACGGGCAAAGGAAAACAGAAATTTAAATTCCTTGTTTAAAAAGATCTTTCCAATAGTCATGTGTGATT
This sequence comes from Sepioteuthis lessoniana, assembly GCA_963585895.1. Taxonomy (NCBI): domain Eukaryota; kingdom Metazoa; phylum Mollusca; class Cephalopoda; order Myopsida; family Loliginidae; genus Sepioteuthis; species Sepioteuthis lessoniana. Next base: position 59,838 of record CAUZXS010003280.1, on the reverse strand, counting down.
GCTGACATCAAGAATCCTTTATTGGGTTTCGATCTTTTTAAACAAGTTTGGGTTAATGGTAGACTTTAAAAATGAATTATCCTGGAAAATATTGTAGAATGGAAAAATCAATATAAATGTAATGATTTCTTCGGTTTATTTGGTTGTTAACGGTGTCACTATCCTCACGTCGCCCATTTGTAAGTGACTTGATTGAAAAAAAAAGATTTTGACTTGATAGGTGTAAGAAACAATGTTCCATTTTTTGTTTGTTTTTTGTCTTTTTATTAAAGCTAAAAAAATTTCGGCTGAGAGTAAATTCAGAATTTAAAAGGCTTCAAAATTCCGAAGTGAATGGAAGAAAATTCATGAGATCAACTTTTTAACTATCAGACGATAATTACCGATGTTGCAAGGATTATCGTGCCCTAAATATTATCCCAGTGAATGACCAATATCCAATTCTGATTATCTGTTCTTTACTTCTAAACCCGCCCGCAAACTGTTTTTTTTTTTCATAAATAGACCCAACTTCAGTAACCCACCAGATTAAAGTACATACTGATAAAAAATAATAATAACGTCTTTGTAGTTTAGAAATTAGGACAAAAATTTGAATGGGAATAAAATTTAGTAATGATTAATCAAAAAACTAATTTAAATAAGTGATATTGGAACTATTTAGAAATAATTTATCTAAAGAAAGAGATGTGTTAAATTAAACCGGTCTTAGTTTCATAGTATTATAAATAGAAATAATGCAAGATTCAACAATCTTTCTGTGTGGTTTATTATGTATATTAACTAACATTTTGTACTCTTAAGAATTAAAACTATGCTTGGCTTCTAAATTATGCTTGACAAAGACATTTAAAAAACAACCTAATTTAAAATCGCGGATGTGTCTGTGTGGGTTTTGTTATCGACGATTTGAAGGTTTGTCATCATATATTTGTCGTATCTGAATACCAAAACTCACTGCCACAATTATTTGACTGTGAGGAATACAATTCAGACTCTTGTAGCTTAGGAAATGAATTATGGTTTCACATTTCCTCGAGCTAAACAATGTAAAACAATTCACGACGAATTAACAACCGCATATTTCCTGAGCAAATTTAATTGAATGAATACAGAAAAAATATAAAATAGTAAGAATACTTTATTGAGAAAAGTTCCATCATGCAATTGAAGAGTCCTTAATAGAATGGAAGTTGTTGTGTGAAGACATATCAAAGCATAGTATCGTACGGCATTGGACACGAGGTTTGTTGGTGCGAAAGCCTCTCTTTTGGGAAACACGCGAGTGTGTCTCTGGTTGTTGAGGCAGGACCAGAGAGAGAGAGAGAGAGAGAGAGAGAGAGAGAGAGAGAGAGAGAGAGAGAGAGAGAGAGAGAGTTAGTTTGATTTTGCTGTATCGTTTTATATGCTACATTGGACTCGCCATCTAGCAGCTATTAGAAGTACTATTTGGAAGGCAAAGGATGTAATCCCTACATGTTCATAAAGGAGAACATTTTTCTAATGTTCCTTATTATTTTAAAAGAGTTTGTAACTGTTTGGATACCAAATTTGTTTAACTTTTTTCGATTATGTGTTATTAAATTGGTTGGTAAAATAATTAAATTGGTAGGTAAAATAATTAAATTGATTGGTAAAATAAATAAATTGGTAGGTGAAATAATTAAATTAGTTAATAAGATGATTAAATTAATTGTCAAAATAATTAAGTTAGTTGTCAAAATAATATATTTGTGAAAAAGATTATTAGAAATATTGGTTACGTTATTATCAGTGTTTATATTACTTTTTCGTTTTTGAATTTCCAAAGTTTTTATTTTAGCGCATTTTATTTAAGATTTGAGTTATTGTTGTGGTTCAAAAGAATTTTCTCTATAATCGAGTTCATCAGTTAACAATTTTGAGCTACAAATTCTAATTGCTCACAGATAAAAACTTATGATTCATCCATTTATTTATATATATATAAGAAAACCAAAATTTGGGGGAATATTCATTTATTCAAATTTAAGTTTTGTTCTGTATTAAGCTCATCTTCATTAGAAAATGAATTTAAGAAAATTTAAATTTCAAGAAGAATACTGGGAAAACTAAATGTCTGTGGGGTTGACATGGCAACGTAACATGAAATATCAATAACTATCGATCTCAAAAATGTGGGAATGATAAACGTTCGAAATTCTGCTTATGACTGTTATTTAAGATACCGAGTAATACGATTTGATGATAACACTGTTGTTATTTAAATAGATTTCGCCTATCAAAAAAGAAACTAATTTTTTTTTTTTTACCTATTCTACATTTTATTGATTAGAACTATTAATTCAAAAGCGTTCCGAAAATGAAATAACAAAAATGACCTCATACATTTCTATTAACATTACAAGAAAATAACAACGTTCGAGAGTCAATTGAAAAGTTCACAACCTGACCAAGATACTCTCTTGTAGTCCTCACACTTCTTCCATTAGTGTTGCTTGGCTTGGATCCCATTGGTCAAAAAGTCATCAACAGCAGACATGCTGTTATCATATGAACATTTCAGCGCATGAACTTTTCAGTCCACCGTCGTAAAAAAATTTATTTTTGGTCGAGTGATACTTCACTCTTGACTGTGAGAATTATCTGCCAATCAAGCAAGAGTAGCTATCTATCGTCATATGCGCAATCGCTCTGGAACAATAATAATGGCTGCGGCACACAACAAAGAACATACGTTTATATACAGATTCACGAACAATTCTCATACGGTCATAGATGTGTTATAGCTATCTGTCAATGTATGGACATCTTCTAATGTATGGTTATGTAGCAATTTATGGCCATTTTTCAATATATGGTCATCTGTCAATTTGTAATCATCTGTAAATATATAGTCATCTATCAATATATGGCCATCTATCAATATATGGTTATCTGTCAAGCTCCGGGTTTTAAAATAATGTTCTTCTCGTAATATATATATATATATATATATATATATATATATATATGATCTATCCGATAAATCAAAGCACAATTTCTTCCAAGCAATGGTTGTCTACACTACTGTACGGATGCACCACATGGAAATTGTCAAAATGTCTAGAGAACAATCTTGAAACAGCTGTACGGCCACTTACCTTCCATCTATAAAACTATCCAAATAAGACGAACTAAACATGCGAGATACTACTGGAGAAGCGAGGACGAAATCATAAGCGATGTTCTACTATGAAGCCCTTCAAACGGAGGTGCCAGTGTTGGCCGACCAACAGCTCTGTGTAGACACAGGATGTAGTCTAGAAGATCTGCCGGAAGCGATGGATGTTAGAGACGAATGGCGAGAGAGATTCAGAGAAATCTGTGCTAGCATTACGACTTGATAATATATATATATATATATATATATATATATATATATATATATATAGAGAGAGAGAGAGAGAGAGTTGATTTTTGGTTCAGGGATTTTTTTCTTTTAACATATTTAATAAGGGTGGTTTATGTGAAGCAACAAAAACAGGGGTACTTGAAAATGCACCATAATTTGCAACATTAACTCTCCCACGTCCCAAAACAATAAGATATTCTTATATCTATTTTTTTCTGCCCAGAAATAATTGCTGGGTAGGTAATGATTATACTTTCTTTTTTGTCTCGTGGTAAAATGGGCACGTGTGCACATAGGGAGGAAAAGGTGTTGAAAAATAACAGCAGTTGTATTTGTTGTTTTTTCTTGCTTTTATCAATAGATAAGACAAGGATTATTTATTTCTTCGTCTGTTCCATGCTTTATACCTTAAAGAATATAACAAAAAACCATTTGTGTCTGTATTTGTAAAACAGAGACTGACTAACATAATTAAAGTGCCTCGATATAAAGTTATGTTTTTTTTTTTTTTACCAAATGCATATCCATAATTGACTTCCATATATGGTAAGTTCATTTTAAATAAGCGAGTATATAACAATTGCTTCAATACCAAAGTACAAATAAGATAATGAAACATTGAGTAGCATTTATTATGGCTTTGAATAAATAGAAAGAAATCAGTTTTCATTATGGATCACTTTATAGAAGAGAATTTTTAAGTCGTGCATAATTATATTTTGTCAGTTTTCCCTCTTCTAATAAAAATAGGAAAATTAATTGTTACTAAAATGACAACAATTGTTTTTGTAAAATTCCGCTGTTTCTACATCAAGGTCTTTTATCATTTAAAATAAAACGTCGATTGAAATATTAAATTATTTTAACAAATTAATGAAAAAAGAAACAAAACAAAACAAAAAACAAGTAAAGAATAACAGACTTATTTATCGAGATAAACATTTCAGTTCAAACGGACAAGCATCGACGAAAAAATCGATTTGGGACTTTTTAGAGATTTATATCAGTCACTAATCTAATCTCATGAAGGTTGATTTAATTTTCATAAAGCTTAAGCCGAAAAAAAAAAAAAAGAATTTGAGAATGCAGGGAGACAAAATCATTTTATCTGAGTTTATAGAATCGGAAATATTTGGGATTGAAAAAATATTTTCAATTTTTGAAATTTGACAAAACTTTCTGTGTTCATTGTGTCAGTATCTTTTATCAATTAATTAAAATAGTTTTCTTATAAAGCATATTTCCTTAATGTAAACATCTACAAAAGAAATCTTTTGGAATAAGTTTTGGGAGTTAAAAACAAAAAATTCTTCTGAAAATTAAAAACTGTTTAATTTTCTAACAAGGTCAACACAGGTTAAAATTTTGCCCCAAATCAGAAAATTCAAAACTAAAAAATGCTGTAAAATATTAGTTTATTAATCTTTTATCTTTTAAATTTTTATTTAAACGAATAAATAATGAATTGATAATTTTCGCAAATTGGCTAGTGAGTAGAGTGTTCTCCAACGGTCTGGGAGACCTGGGTTCAATCTCAGGTCGCATCATACCAAAAAGTTTAAAATGGTACTTGATACCTCCTTGCTTAACACTCAGCAATATAAGGTACGTATCAAGGGTAAAGTGGAGTAATTCAGGGGAAGGAGTTGCGCCCTCCCCTCCACCTCGGTGTAGTAGCTATTGAAAATGGAGCCTTCTGGTCACCCCCCTCGACTACGGTCGCCAATTTTACTTACTTATGTGTTAAATAGTGCTACTATTGTTCTTCTGCAACGATGGCCTTTGAATTAAATAACCCAAGAAGTTTGATATGTCTTTAAACGAAAAGGTCAAAGCAATTAATTCTATTAATATTTTCGAAAATATAAACAATGAATAAAATCTAATCAATTAATAAAAATGTAAAAACAAATTTTGTTTTCTTCTTTCCACTTTTGATTACCCCTGACGTAAATTAACTTACAGTGATTAGAGCATTTTTAGTCAAAGAATAATTTGTAAATTAGTAAAATTGTAAATAATTAATTATACCAATTAATTAGAATCAACTACGATTTCCTATTGATCCTAAAAAAAACGTACCTGTAAATCAATTAAAAAATGACTTGAACTTTTACAAAAATCAAAAATTAACGATTCCTAAAAATGATTTGGTAGAAGTAATAAATAGATTCTTAGAAAAACAAGAATTTTGATGACATTCAAAAGATTTCATTCCACAAATGTTTTATCCTATTTATAAACTCCCACACATTTTAGCGCAATATTTTGTTCATTTTCTTGGAAATGAAAAATAGATTATGAAGAAAATACCACGTTAAAAGTTATAAGTTAACTTTAAAGTTGTTCGTGTTGATTCTTTAATTTGTCTAAGGAGACTCAAACAAGTTATAACTTGAAAAATATATTTGACTTTATAATTCCATGCAACCTTTGAAATAAGGAATTTCAGAAACTAACAAAGATATTTGTTAAAGGATTACTAAAAACAAAACAAAACAAAAACACCCCCCGCAGTATCAATGATTGATTTCTTTCAAAATATCTCCATAATTTTGATAATAAAACTTGTATTATACAATAATTCCTCATTTTTGGAAAAATCTTTTTGTAAAACATAAACTGCAGTATAAACAAGTAACATTTTGATATTTTTGAAAAAAGTATTTCTAACTTTTGATCAAACGCTAAACTTGAAACTGCAAGTTCTAGAAACTACTAGAGCCAATGCCTTTCTATAGCGTTTTCCAGAACTTGTTTGACGTGACTGAAAATTTGCTAATTTTTAAATCTTTAGCTTTTGATTAATTGTTCTGACGTTAGATTCGATCTGGAATCATGGCAAAATGTAACTAGCTGACTTCGATTTCCACTTGCTATGATTTGACTCACGTCATTTTTGTGCTGTTTGAGCAACCATAACATCCGATTAACTGTCGAGACAAAACTAATCCGATTATCAAAAAGGCGGATATTATTTATTTTTAGCTTTCCTTTAACACTGCTTCCTTGTCCCATTCAGATGAGTCACACATTTTCCCTATTTACCTGTTTTGTCTCTTTCTAAACCTTCAGATTTGCCTTGTAATGAGTATAGAATCGATTCCATACCAAATGAAAAATATTTGTGCTTTAAACATTCGCACTAGATCAACAGTGACACAATATAAAAATATGTAAAAAGAATCGGAAGAAAACCAAAGACAAATGTCACTATAGTTTCAGTTTTTTATTATTGGTATCTTTTTTGTTACAAAATTAACGTCTGTAAAAATATTTGCTTTCATTTAGTATTTTTCTCAGATAAATCATTCTTCTATGAGACAGTCACTGACTTAAAACTGAAAGTGATGCGCCGCTAACTTTTTTCTAAATCATTCATCTAGAAGAAGGGCACTCTGATATAAAACCTTCGGCTTCAATAAGTTCTATGTGAGATGACTCTTCAATTTAAATATGTCTTATTGACGTTTAGCGAGTGGGATTAATTCAGTGTACCGTCTTCTTTCTTCATTATAAAGTGTTTCAGATACAGGTATTGCTTGATATCATGGGATTGTTACAAAACGATATCCATACTCGAATTTGTAGAGGCAGCAATGAGAGAGAGAGAGAGAGAGAGAGAGAGAGAGAGAGAGAGAGAGAGAGAGAGAGAGAGAGAGAGAGAGAGATGACATAAATTCTAAAGCACAGAAAATGGAATCGGTCAGTTCAAATTCAGATTGATGTTGTTAACCGTTCGTTAAGTGCTAATTCATTTTGGAAAGGCATGAATCCGCTTCCCTTCTTCAGCTATGGGTAAATGGTAGAGCAGACGGGGCTCTCTAAAGCCAAGACCAGTAAAACGTTCATAAGACGACAGTCAAGCTAAATGTCCTCACTAATTCTTCATGACGTCAAGAGGTTTTCCAGATTTATATATTATTTATTTCCGGTGGAGATATTTCAAGTTAGGCCAATATGCCGAAGTCGAGATAGGGATAAAACCTCTTCGTCTCATTTTGAGAGAAAATATTGAATAATTCAAATGTCTTTTGTGTTTATTAGGCAAAAATGAAGCATTTCTAAAGTTTTTTTTTTTAAATTTTGAACAACTCAAAATGCCTTTTCCAGAGAATTGAAATCTCTTTATTAAAGGAATTCCATAAAGAAAGAAAAAGCAATCCATTGGTGAAATATTTGATGTATACGATGGATAAATGAAAACTTCCCAGTCAAGTTGTACGAGTTTTTGTCTTTAAAGAAACATTTGGTCGAGTGTTTTTTTTATTCGGATTGAGTATTACACCCTTTCTGTTAACTAATTCCCCCCGATGCTTTTTATCTATTACTTCCTCTAGTTGAGCTAATTAGGAGCAATACTTGTTTTAATCAATAGCTTGTTTTTTTTTAAAGAGCTCATAGTATAAAACTTCTTTTCAATTCCACCAAGGAATCATCTTTGGATGAATTCACCTGTATTCTTTCTTCTGTTTTTTTCTCGTAGATCTTCATTGTTTTCCAATTTAGCCTTAACATTTTCCTGAAAACGAACAGTTAATTCAGCTCTGTGGATTTTTGTCTTCATAAAGGTAGATTGGTGGGTTGGTTGGTTGGATTTAATAGCATATCAACCTCTATAGGCTATTTAATGCCAGAGCCTTTTTACACATATATTATATATATGATTTGTAAACGCATATTTTTAGGTTGGTGATGTTTGGGTTTTATGGTAAATTAACCTCTTAAGGGTCATTGAGTGTCAAATTCTGATATGTATGTGTGTGCATATTTTAATGTCAAAGCTTTTTGTTTGTGTAAACTTGATGGTCGAAGGTGTTGGTAACATAGTCTATATCTTTAATAGGAGGTCAATTGTTTTTAAGAAGTTGATTATGTTTTTGAGAGCAATTTTTAAAAAAAATTGTTCCTTCATGCAGTTGGCCTTATAAAAGTGGAATGTAATATCACTATTCCATAAGAAATATTTGTATTCAAGTCAGTTAATTAAAACAAATCACATCATTGAATTGATGTTTCAGTAAGATGTGGATTAGGTTCATAAACGTAAAGTAGAAAATGATGAAAATTTGCGGGAGGAATACGGTAGACATTATTGGATGATGAATACATTTCTTGTGAAAGTGGCATGTCAAAGTTGAGTCGCAAATACAACTTTGGCATACGAAGGAAATATATAAAGAAGCTTCAATATCCGATGGATTGTATATCTGTATTTGGCATTTACTTTGACAAAAAAAAGAAAAAAGCAAAAAAAAAAACTTAGTCATATTGCTAAGGCGTCATGGGTTATTAGTAATAATATTTCTGCCACATGATTAACTAACCTTGGGACTATCATTTAATAAAGGCTTTGCTGATGATACTCCCACAGTATTTTGTGACATTGTATATATATATATATATATATATATATGTGTGTGTGTGTGTGTGTGTGTGTGTGTGTGTGTGTGTGTGTGTGTGTGTGTGTGTGTGTGTGTGTGTGTGTGTGCATTTTCAGAAAATATGAAGACTGAAAACATATTTGCCAAGACAAAAACGAACGAAGAATGAAACATTAGTTTTCTCAAAAGTAGACTCCTTGGCATCCAATGCTTATTCCATTGAGTTTTCCTTTAGACAAAACACTTCTAAAACTTTTAATATAATGTGAAGCTGTGGTGTTGTATTTTTTTAGTGTCTTACACGTTTTGAAATCTTACTTTTGATATGAATGTTCAATTAAGTAAGCAAGAAAAATGCACTCAGTGCAAGCTTTGATCAGTATGAAGATCAAAAAGTATCAAAAAGTATCATAGCAGAACAGAATAGCATATAACATAGTGGTATCTTCACATGTCATCATAAGAGACTAGAAAAGCTTGGTTGAGCAAATTAACCTCTCAACTATTTGTCCAGGCAGTAGTGACTGTAATAAGCTGCTATAGCCATATTCAAATATGACACAGGATAGCGGATGACAATATATATATATATATATATATATATATATATATATATATATATAGAGAGAGAGAGAGAGAGAGAGAGATTGATATGGGTATACATATAAATCGAGATGTGTAGATATAAATCATTTTCTCAGGTTTTATGCATTGTCAGAATTAGAATAATCTTTTCTTTCTATAATCAGTTTCTGCTGTTCCTACAACCGGTTTTTTAAAAGGTTTTGACAGAATAGTCATCAAATTGGAAACTTCTACCTGATTACATTGGTTACCCAATTCATAAACACACATAATTTGGTCAACTTGACATCTCATAATGAACAGTGAACGAACAACGAATGAATTTTTCTCTTACTTTGTGATGTGTGATTTCATATTGACAATTTTTTTAGTTTGTTAGATTTATTTTTAGGTAACACACACACACACACACACACACACACACACACACACACACACACACACACACACACACACATATATATATATATATATATATATATATATATAAGTCTGATGGTGTCGTGAGATACTGATGGGGCACTCTGGGTTAGTGGTAATGATGCTTCGGCCCCGAAACCATGCCTGAACCCAGAGTCAACATCTGATGAAGGCTTTGTTAGAAGCAATGCTATTGTACAAACATCGGTTATTGTATGATACCCACCTATATAAATATATATATATATATATATATATATAAGTAAAGTTGGCGGGCTTAATCGAGGGTGACCAGAAGGCTCCCTTTTCAATAGCTACTACACCGAGGTGTAGGAGAGGGCGCAACTCCTTTCCCTGAATTGCTCTACTTTACCCTTGATATGTACCTTATATTGCTGAGTGTTAAGCAAGGAGGTATCAAGTACCATTTTTAAAGATTTTGGTATGATGCGACATGGGATTAAACCCAGGTCTTCCGGACCATTGTCTAATACTCTACCCACTATAAATTACCTAATATATATATATATATATATATAGGCTACCTAATGATAAATGATTTTATATATGTGTATATATATATATATATATATATATATATATATAAGTTACCTAATATATATATATATATATATATATATATATATATATATATATATATATATATATACAGGTATATATATATAAACTCATTTTGCTAATGTTTATAAAGAGATCACTGTGCACTTATGAGAATTTATATTTTAACTTACATTTGACAATCAAGATGATATGTATCAGACGTAGGAATAGAAAATTATTACAGAACCCCTTACATCTCTGTTAGATAATCTTCATTCATTAATCCCGTGAAGCTGTTGAGTATTTTCATCATAGATTTAATGTGAACAGGTTTATTATTGATGTTGACAGTTCAGACTCTTGCAACTGGTAGAGTCAGGCCGAAAAATTAAGAATTAACACAAGGACAGACAAGCCAAAAATTGGAACAATGTTTAATTGAAAAGAAAAGAAAAAAAATGAAGTTAGCTCATAATACAAATCTACCTCCCCCCAAAAGATTTTCCTTTATCCACATAAAATAGGCAGTGAACATTGTGTTGTCTTTAATCGAGAGTGATTTGCATATTTAACCTATTTTAGTTGGGCAATGAATCTACTAAGTGTGACCGCAATAACCAAACCGCTACATTGGCTACTATAATTTACTGGCAGAATGACTCAAGAGACAGTTGAGATTTGAATTACGTACTTTCTTTATTTGCTGCCATATTACAAATAAGAAATGCCCCCAAATCAAAAGAGAATAAATTAGTTCTTGTTAATGATTAGTTTAATTTTAAAAATGATTTATTTTATATTACAGATGTTTGCAAATCTCTTCCTCTGGTGTTAACATTTGTATTTTTTTTATTTTTTTACTTTCAGCTTAAATATCAAATAATTGGCTGGGAGTTACCACTATTACCTTGAATGACTGAATGTCACCAGACAACAATACTAACACAATAGAAAGGAGGTCTAAATCTCATATAACCTGATTTAATCGACGACCTACAAACAGATCTAAATCCCAGACTGGAATATGCGTGAGTAAATCTTTTTATTGAATAGAAAAAACATCATGGTAATTCACTAGTCATAATCTTGTTATAATTTACCAAATGGCTTACTACTTTTGCCTGTCTGTTATGTAATCCCATACCTGAAGAAATAGTGACACTAAATTTGTAAGTTACTAATGGAACGTCGAGATTTTTTTTTATTTTCTAATCTTCATTTTTTAATCATGTAAGATGAAAATATGACAAATAAGTAAATCCTAAATTCAAAGGGCCGAGACGTTAATGCTTTTGTCGTACGCCACCTTCAAGCTTTCATTGCACTTATCTGAAGACTTCACATATTCAAATCCTAGCGAGTTTAACACTGTTGGGAGTTGGTGCGAAAAGAAAAGTCGAAGATGAAAATTAAAACTGTATTGCCGGTCAGACTTACACGTAGCTTATATCGAACCTGGAGACATCTGTATTATTCAGTAGAATCCGTAGTAACTTAGTAGCTCTATGATAAGACTGCTTCATATCCATGGAGAAGGGTCTAGAAACAGTGCCCTTTTTTGTCTCCTTCAGTCTCATTTGGCCGATTAAAGAAACCAGTTTCAACTGCCGTCGCAAATTGTCGTCTCTCGGAGCGAATAAGCTTTACACCTAATCGAAACATAAGCGAACTGTTTCCTTTTTGTTATTTGAGAAGTGTCGAGAACAAAACCTCTATGACGTTTTATATAACTTGCTAAAAATATCTCAGTATCGTTATCTGACGAAAACTTTGGAAATAAGGTTTTTTATGTGTCGTCATGAAGTCGTTTTAATAAACAGATTGAAGAGATACAGTTTAATCAAAAACAAATGAAGAAGAAGAAGAAGAAGAAGAAGAAGAAGAAGAAGAAGAAGAAGAAGAAGAAGAAGACATCTGATGATGATGATGATAATAATGATGACAGTGATGATGATTATATACACTAGAAAACATTTCTAACAAGATTTTAATTATTCTTTAATGTATTTTTGATAAACGTGCATTTTAAAAGCAAAAGTGCATATGATGACGTCATATCTTTGGTTGATGAAATGGAATTCAAGTACTGTAGCACAGATGGAAGAAGTGTGTGGACGTCAAGTGGTGGTGGAGGCTATGTTGAAAGATAAACTTCATTTGGTCACCTTTTATAAGAGTATCTTGGTCAACCTATGAACTTTTTAGTCAACTCTCATATAGTACCATCGACAGCATCGTCGTCGTCGTGACTTGGAGAATGAAGCTTCAAAGTTGGAAAATTTTTATTGGATACGTGACGACACGGTGATAGAAGAGGTGAAAAAAAAAGATGAAGAATTCATATATGTTGAGGATACAATAAAGAAAGACAATAAAGAAATAAATAGGAAATAAAGACATTATTTGAAATTAACGAAGTGTAAAAGCAAAACTGACAAAAACGTGAAAAGGTGTCGGGATGACATAAACAATCGGCTGTTCTTTTTGCTACTTCTAAGCTGAAATCTGATTCACGTCGATGTTATTATCATCGTCATCATAATAATCTACCTTTTTTCATGTTAGATGATTGATCTAAAAATAAATATTAACGGCGGCTACAATAACGATATCATTTTTGTCCAAAAATAACAAACTTCTGGGTTCCTCATCCTTGTTGCATCAGATTGACCTAAAGAAACTGAATCAGTCGACAATGATGCTTAATGAGTATTAGAAAGGATAGTGTTGTATAGTGGCCCGTACCACGTGACTTCCGGTATCGAGGAAGTATAAAAGACGCCGTGTCTCTTAAGCTAAGGAAACAAAAGGAAGCAGAAAGAGTAGCAGAGAGATAGCTCTGAAGGACGTCGGTCAGTAGAAGACCAACTTCAGACATAACACTAACAGCGCGAGACTTATAATACTAGTCGGACTGTAACACTTGAGTTAGTAACCAATTGACTTTATTTTCACTGTGTATCTTTTCCTTATCACGATACAACAGATACACATTGTTAATCGACAAGAAATTATTGCAATTTATGAAAAGAAACGCAAAATGCGAAAAAGATGATAAATTGGATGTCCGAATACCAGAAGAAAATGCAAAAAAAAATACCTAAAAACAAACACCCACCCACCCACACACACACACAACGAAAAACGAGTAGAATTTGTTTTATTAAAACTGTTTTCTAGAGATATTTGATTTTATATTCATCCGTTTTCATCTTCTCTACTCTACACATTTAACCATGATGACATCGATAGCTGCACACTTCAGATTTGCCGAATCAAACAAACATTATGATACAGATATGATTATGATTATGATGATGATTCATTGACATTTACATATACGTGCACCGTCAAACACTTTTTGCTACACAAACCAACATGTAAGGGCGTCAAAAATATTTTTAAAAATCGACCGTAGCAAATATTTGCGAATTAATAAAATATCCTGAATTATGCAAAATGTATTAATTTACAGAGGATCAAAAAAGGGATAAGTAATCACACGGATATGGCTCTAAATGAGCAGTAACCCCCCTCCCAAAAAAAAACCCTCTGCCGACATGGAATTCGGGAATTTTTCCAAGACAAATGTAACAATACGCAAAAGTCTTGGAGAAAATTAATGAAAAGAAATAATTAAAAAAAGCATTTTAATGATATTTCTTGTTTAGGCAAATCTATAAAGTGACCTTTTGAAAAGGAGGACATTAATCTTTAATTTGATGATCAAAAACTTTCTTTTAAAAAATTAAAGAACAGCAGATTCGATTGGCAATGGTGCCTTAGTCCTCTTCAAAATTTTCTCTAATGATTGTAATTAGCTATTTTGTTCTCCTTGATCTTGAACACAGGGTTCCAGTATGGATTTTGCCAGCTACACTTTTCTGATCATCATAATTAACGTTATTATTAAGAATTGTAGAAATTTTTTAAAAGTCATTTGAGAGAAACGACATTTTAATTCCGCTCTTCGACAATAGATTTCAAATGAACGATTTTTCTAATACTTTATTGTTGATAACGTTCTAACTCAACAGACGGAACTGAACATTATAAAGTATAAAGTTACAAAGAAATAAATAATTAAAAAATATATTCTGCTCTTTTTACGCCTAAAAACAAGTTTATTTAGAATGAGGCAAATTTCAGGTAACTGCGAGATGAATTAATTGTTCGCAAATGTTAAACATTCGAGATGAACTTGCAATAATAATTGCTTTAAAGTTCTAACAACATTTTGATCTGTGAAATAATTTTTAAACTTGTATAAGTTGCACATTACAGTTTGATTTGTTTGTCTATCATTAGCATAAAAGAAGCAACAAGGAGTCGCATGCTTATAAATCTTTTCTTTCGTTTATTGTCAAGTAAGGGAAAACATCTTTATAAAAATTTACTCGTATCGAAAAAATTGATAAAGATTAGTTTTAGTTACTTAAATATAGCAGTTATATGGTAGGGTTAACAGACAATTATTAGTTGCTATCACTTGATGTACACTTCCTCAGACCTTCCATACAGAGACAGAAAAAAAAACAACTTTATTTATTGTTTTTGGGCCAGCCCTTAAGTTGTGTGCTTTTCATGCAGTTGCTTAAAAGCAATCAATTTACAGAACTCAAATTTTATATCAGTTCTCGATGTATGTGTTTCAGTCGGTTGATAGGCTCTGATTACCCCTGTTTTGAGACGGACCACCTGCTCTGTAATATCATCCCCATAAATTCCGCGCAGAGGAACCGCCTACTTTAGAACTTTGCGGGACACTTTTGGTGGTATTTATACTTTCTTTTGTTCTGTATTTGGAGACACCGAGGTCATCAAAAAGGTCACTGACCATAAAACTATTTGCACTCGACACATTTGTCATCCGTTACGTAACAATGACACTCATTTATGCGATTATATGAAGTCTGTTCAGATTGTACCCAACAAATTAATATTAGCGAAAATACCCGACTTAAAGCAATGATGCCTCTATCCCCTTCAAGTTACTTTATCGGGATCACTATCTACTATTGCGTTGATCTTAATCTCGCCCACAGAGTTCAAATGGCGATTTTTTTAGCTTTGGGAAAATCTAGAACCAAATCTTGCGTGGGAGAGTAGACACACTAGTGTGATGTTACATTTTGCCAAAAACAAACCCTGCTGAAAATGCAAAGGATTTGTTTGCTCAGCCATTGTTTCATGGGCGTTCCGAGGCAAAGTGCCCTCCGGTACCCCCCACTTGGTCAACCACTACATTGTCTCAATCCAGCAACGGTCATATAAAAAAACAAACTCATTCAGTAGCGTCTCTCGCGGCCAATTGTGTAAATCCATAGAAATTGATTGTTTCTGAATGTAAAGTTCTCTCTTATTGGTTGCCAAGTTTCATGAACGTCAAGATAATTAAAATGACTGGATACCTTCCGGAAATACTTCATATTGGTGGGAATAACTTTTAAGTGGAAAGTAAGGAAGAAATAATGAACAAATAATATTAATAAAGTTTTAATACCCTAAATTTATGTTTATATCAGTCTATATTTTATACAAGGTTGTTACAAGACAAATTTTTATAATCGTCATCTTAATGTTTACCTCTTTCAAAATAGATTAAATGCAGCTTATTCTCAGTGGAATCAAATTGAGGACAATCGAGGTTTTTGATCTCACGGAGTGCATCACAATGGCGTCTAACCTATGATTTGGCTTGTATCTGACTCAGTGCCAAACAATTGCCGAAAATAAAGTGTTGGTCTCAATTCAATGGTACAACCGATGGGCGGGCGGCCACCGGTATAATAACTAATAGAACCCACCCCCACCTTCGTTGACAGCAGCAGCAGGAGCAGGAACGAAAGAAATACTGTAAACTTATCTGATTAGATATTTTAAAAGTTGTTTTTTTTTATTATTAATATCCTTCATTTTGATATTTAACACTTGTAAACATTTGATGTCTTTTTGAGATGACCATAATGCATGATTAAAAAATTTAAACCTTTAGATATTTCTACAGAATCGGGAATCTGTTTTGTATTTTTAGAGATGCCTCCTCTCCCAACATTCCTATAAAATTACTAGAATTATTTCTTATTTACTTTCCTCTTATCACAACTTTACAACGGTGTTCGACAATTTTACATTTAGTAGTTTAAAAGTTTCCGAAAAAAATTAGACAAAAAGTTGGCAAAGACAGAATTTTCACTTCAGTTATAAACAAACTGGTGATAATGTCATCGAAATTCATGGAATAATAATATTTAATATTAGAAAAAAAAAAGACTTTATCTTTTAAAATCAATTTGTTATGGTTTGTGTATCTTTTAATTCTTTATTTTTTATTTATTGGTTTAAAAACTTTATTTTTGGGGAAAGAGAAATTTCTAACACGAATCAGAATTGAAGACTGTCTTATTGAAACGTTTGAAGTAGATCTAACGAATTAAATATGCATATTTATGGTATCCAATGGAAAAAGTTTTGGGTTGGGGAGATGAACTATAAGCGAGAGGGAGGAGATCTCTAATTATAATCAGTGAGAAAACACGTTACTAAAAGCACAAAAATGTCCAAACATTGGTATAAAAAGAGACGAATTATTTGTCTTACTAAAACAGTTAACAGTACTTAATTACTGATTAGGTTTTTCGGCAGTTTATCAAACTTGAGATATAAAATAATTGGTTAGAATAGTTGCTTAATTAGGGTTAACAATTCGATCAAGAAATAAAGATATTTAAATCGATAAATCTCTTCAATCTTGTTCTTTTAATTACAAAAAGGAATTTTTTTTTACAAAATACTGTGAAAGTTTTTATAGTCCAACATTAAGTCCATCGGATAAAATATAAAATATATAATTCATAAATATCTTTTCTCTTATATTGATTTATTTTTTATCATATTTACCAACGCCTCCACTCGGGCAGGATGTGACACAAGGTCAATTTTTAAGCGAAGTTTAACAGGTTTTAATTCAGAGTTTTTCTTCTCCTAGACTAGTTGCCTCACCGAAGCTGAAGACCCTAGTCTGCCCTATTATTTACCCATAGCTGGAGGGAGAATAATTGGATTCATACCTTTCCCAAGGGTATTAGTGCTATGTGAAATGCAATCAGTCCAGGATTTGAACTCGTGTCGCCGTGTCCAATTCCTGCGACGATAACCATTATTTTTTATAGCAGCAATGACCATTTGTATTCGTTCAGTCTAAATGTTAAATTGATAAAATAGACTGAAAAATCGACATTGATAAGAGAAATGACATAAGTAGAATTTTTGTTAGTCTCAACGGCTATGCGATCCGAGTTTCGTCTGCTAAGCAATCCAAGTTTTGATGAAAAAACAAAAACAAAACGTAAACACATGTATTTCTGTTGTTTATAGGAATAAGAGTTATTTATTGGTTTTTCACTGTCATTATGCGTGCTTGTGCTGAACTGAATTGTTTGAAATAGAACTGTTTTGACATTTAACTGTGTGTAAACAAAAACTATATACTGGACTGAGTTGTTTGAATTAAAACTGTTTGACTAAAGTGAATAATTTGAAATAGAAATGTTTTTTACAGTTAAATTGTGTACTTATGCTGAACTGAATTATCTGCGTTTCATTTTATCGGTTAGGTCTGATTTCCATATAATCGATAGCCTATTGATAGCTGTCCATGCTTTCGTTAACCTCGTTTCGATGTCCTTTTCGGTTGATTCGACGCTGCTTCCTAGGTACGTGAATTTGTCTACTAGTTTAAGTGGGGTTCCTTCTAGAGTGGAGATGTCCCCCGTTTGGTTATAGCACATATATTCCGTTTTGTGTGCATTAACATGGAGGCCTATGCTTGCTGCTGCTCGTTCCAAACTATGCAGAAGTGTTTCGGCTTGGTCAGGTGTATTTGCCAGTATCGCTATGTCATCGGCGTAGTCGGCGTCGGTAATTGTTGTTGCGGGGTATCTTCTGCTTCTTTTCTTCGTCAGTTCGAAGCCATTCTCTTTGATTTTGTCAATCGATGTTCTAAGTACGTAGTCTAGACAAATGATAAAGAGGTACGGGGCCAGCGTGTCCCCTTGTAGTACTCCTGCTACAATGTCAAAGTATTCTGTGTCTCCATCGGGTGATCGTACTTTTACTTTAGTGTTTCTATAGAAATAAAACTGTTTATTTGTATAAAAATGGATTCGGCATTAAATAACCTACAATGGTTTATATGCCATAAAACCCAAAACAAACAAACAAACAAATCTAATGAGAGACACTTTCTGCCGAATAGTGGACTTTGCTATTCAGACTGACCACAGAGTAAAAGGGAAAGAAAGTAAAAAGAGAGAGATATACTGAGACTTTGCTAGAGAACTGAAAAAACTATCCAACATGAAAGAGACGGTAATACCAATTGTAGTTAGCATACTCTATACAGTCAGCAAAGGATTGGTAAAGGGACTGGAGGACTTGGAAATAAGAGGACGAGTGAAGACCATCCTAATTACAGCATTATTGAGATTAGACAGAATACTAAGAAGAGTCCTGGAGATTTGAGGAGACTTGCTGTCACTCAGACTCGAGTGGAAAACCATTAGCTAACGCTAGTGTGACAAACTATTAAAAGAGTCAGTAGAATCTGTCTTTTATTTAATTGATTTTTTCTTATTCGTAAAACCTTTTGGTGAATAGTTGTAGTTTAAATGAAGACTTTTTAATTCCCAATATTATTTTCAGCTAAACTATTTCAAAATCAAGAAATAGATTTGATTAAATCTAACGCCTCAATTTCTATGTCTTACATGTTACCAGTATTAAGGGGTGGGTGGGTGAGAATCAATGTTGAAAGGAAGGAAATAAAAATAAAATAAAATTAGATTTAAAAAAAAATGAAATAAAAAATGCCCCCCAAAAGAAATTTGCTTTAGAAGCGAACATTCTAGAATGCCACGTGATATCTATATATCTTAGATTATATAGATATATTCCAAAATAAACCCCCCCAAACTATAGCAAGACTCGAACCAGAATAACCAAATGAATCTTTGCTTAGTGGTCTTCGAAGAAATATGGGTAAGAAGAATCGGTCTTTATTTTAAAACATTGATTTTTCGCAACTCGTTTAATCTTTTGGTGAACAGTTATATTTAGAATGAAGACTTTTTAATTCCCAATATTATTTTCAGTTAAATTATTTTGAAATCACGAAATAGATTTGTTTAAATTTACCACCTCAATTTCTCTGTAGATCATCTATGACTTTTCTTAATCTAAGAAAAGATGTATCAGATGTAGCCTGAGAGCATTAAGTAAGAACAGTTACCGTCTTCCATTTAAAGGGGAAAACATCTGGAGCTGAGTATTTATTAAAATATGACCAACTTTAACGGAAATGAAGTTTCAAAATAGGGCAGTGAATATAAACCCTGAAGGTAATACAGGAACACCTGAAACTAGGTCAGCTACTCAGTTAAGAAATAAACTATATTAAAAATAGGTTAACGGACTTTAAATAAGTTAAAACTTAGTTGTTTTTTTTTGTAACCTGCTGTTCATGAACAGTCACTGAGACTGTTCTCGGTCACATCTGAGACAGGCGCGCAGATAATACCCCCCCCCTGCGTCTGGTATTGCCACAATATACCACCCACGATAAAAATGTTGAAATAAAATATGATACCATGTGGGACCGAGGCAACGAGCTTGGGTGTCATGATCGGCAGGTGCTCTCCTGATAGTCAACATGGAAGACATGATCGTCATCCTGCGAATGTTGACTGTTCTTTTTTCAGGTTACACGATCTAAGGAACCACACCAACCAGAGACGTAAACAAAAAATATGTACTAGGGAAGACAACCAACTTACACTACACTACTATTCTAGGAGCAACCCCGCACAAAGAGGATATAGGCAAGAATAAGCTAGTTTTCAGACAACAAGTCAAAGGCTTGCTGATTAAGTCAGGACAATAATAAAGAAAGGTTGGTTTTCTGACCTTGAAATAATAGAAACCCACCAGAAAATAAATAATGAACAAGATAGTAATACAGTACCATATATGTCAAATATTAACAAACAAAAACAGCCTAACCGAAATAAACCGCCAACCTCAGAAAAGAGAAACGCCACATAACGAAACAATGCGCAACCAAACAACCCAGAACAAGCACTAACACAAAAACAAGAGGTAAATCTAAAAAATTTAAAGAGAATTATGAACAGTGAAAAGACTACCTTACCATCATTAAGAAATATAGAATGGAGAACAGTCAAGACGGGAACGAATAAAATAAATCAAGTACGACCTTATATAGCAACGAAAAATATAACCGAAATAAGTGAACTAATCTATGCAGGAGCGGAATTAGTTTGTGAGAAAACTGGGATCCCCTGAAAAAGCACAAAGAAAAAATCAAAACCTGGATGGGAAATTCGACTGAAAACGCAGATAAAAAAATCTATGAAATCAGGTCAAAATGAAAAAACAAAGGAAAGACACTTGAATATATAGGAACAAAAAGGAAAAAGCAATAAAAGAAAAAATAACAAAATAACTTGAGGAAATAAACCAGGAAGTACTGTCGAAAGAAGGAAGATAAAGAGATATCGACAAAGGGTAAAACAATACAGACAAAATAGGACATTCTATCAACAATTGGGAGGAGATGACATGAAAACATACCAACAACCGGATGAAAAAGAAACCGAATGATATTGTATTAAAATATGACCCCCCCCCTAAAAACATATCGAAAAGGCTGAATGGATACGCTATATGACAAAAGAATTAGAAAAGCTCGAAGAAAGCGCGAAAGGGGAAATACACATCGATTTATTCAAAACGACACTAAAAAAATATCAAATTGTAAAAG
The DNA here is from genome assembly GCA_963585895.1 of Sepioteuthis lessoniana. Lineage (NCBI taxonomy): Eukaryota > Metazoa > Mollusca > Cephalopoda > Myopsida > Loliginidae > Sepioteuthis > Sepioteuthis lessoniana. The sequence goes on along the minus strand of CAUZXS010003280.1, from coordinate 38,675 downwards.
GTAATGGCCATGATGGGATATATGGTTTCTGGTTCAAGAAATTCACCTCCATTCTCGACAGACTAGCACTAGAAATGAACAAATTTCTACAAATAGCACACGTATCCGAATGGATGACCAAAGGAAGGACCACATTGATCCAAAAGGACCCAAACAAAGGAACCGCCCCAAACAATTACAGACCCATAACTGGCCTACCGATGATGTGAAAAATATTAACAGCACAAATAAGGGAAGAGATTTACTACACGCTAACAAGCCGCGGATTGTTCCCTGACGAACAGAAAGGATGCTACAAAGGAACCAGAGCCATAGCAGAGTTATTTTACATAGCTCAACACATCCTAAATGAGAGCAAGACCAGACGGAAAAATCTAGATATGACCTGGATTGACATCAAAAAGGCTTATCACATGGTTCCACAAAGCTGGATAATAAACTGCCACAAAATGTACAAAATATCATATGAAGTCATAAACTTTATCGAGGAAACTATGAAAATCTGGAGAGTGGAATTGACAGCAGGAGGAAGAAACTTAGCTGAAACAAAGATCCAAAGAGGTATTTTCCAAGGAGATGCTCTATCATCCGTATCATTCATAATTGCCATGATGTCACTTAACCACATACACAGAAAATGCACAGCCGGATACAAACTTAGTAGGTCGCAGGAAAAAAATCAATAACCTAATGTATATGGATGACATCAAACTATTTGCAAAAAAGGAAAAAGAAGTGGAAACTCTAATACACACTGTCAGAATATACACCCAGGACATATGAATGAAATTTGGCATAGAAAAATGTGCCATGCTAGTAATGATAAGTGGCAAACGACATCTGACTGACGGAATGGAACTACCAAATCAAGACAAGATTAGAACACTCAGAGAAAAGGAAACTTACAAATACTTGGGCATCTTGGAGGCTGACACCATCAAACAAGTGGAAATGAAAGAAAAGATTAAGAAAGAATATCTCAGAACTAGAAAGCTACTCGAGACAAAACTATCAAAGGAATAAATACCTGGGCTGTATCCCTCGTTAGATATTCAGGACCCTTTTTTGAAGTGGACCAGAGAAGAACTTTAACAAATGGACCAAAGAACAAGAAGTAATGATTATGCACAAGGCATTGCATCCCAGAGGCGACGTTGACAGACTATACTTGCCAGCATTGAAGATAGCGTTGACGCATCGATACAACAACGAGAGGACTACATAGAAAAATACGAAGAAAGACTGATTACAGCTATCAGAAAGGATACTGACAACACGATGGACAACAGAATGACAATAATTAGGAAACAAAAAGGGGGAGGAAAACAACTCTATGGGCATTTTAAACGACTAATAAACAACACCTCACACAAGAAAACCGGGACGTTGCTAAGAAAAGGAAACCTTAAGAGAGAAACAGAATCTCTCCCAATAGCAGCACAAAACAAGGCCATAAGAACCAATCACATCAAAGCGAGAATAGATAAGACGGAACAAAATAACAAATGTAGGCTATGCGGTGACAGAGACGAAACCATCAATCATATAATAAGCGAATGCAGAAAATTAGCACAGAAGGAGAGTAAGACTAGACACGACTGGGTAGGCAAGGTTATCCACTGGGAGATGTGCAAGAAATTGAAATTTGACCATACGAACAAATCGTATATGCACAACCCAGCATCTGTCCTAGAAAATGACACACATAAACTCCTATGAGATTTTGACATACAAACGGATTACCTAATCTCAGCCAGAAGACCAGACCTTATAATAATCAACAAAAAAAAAAAAAAAAAAAAAGAGAACTGGCAAAATTGTCGTCTTTGCAGTCCCAGACGGAATAAAACTGACGACAGAATAAAACTGAAAGAATGTGAAAAGAAGGATAAGTACGAGGATCATTAAATAGGTTTCCAGACTTATTCGTATGGAAACTTTTATTGATAATAAACACATGAAACTCTAGTCCCCTTCGAAGTAATCTCCTCTGGCTACAATGCACTTGTTGTACCGTTCCAACAACTCCTGGAAGGCCCCATCGAAGTCCTCTTGTGTGAGCGTGTCAATGACCTTCGTCACAGCCTCTTTCATCTCCTCAATTGTCTCATAACGACGGCCTCTGGGCTTAGGGAATAACCAAAAGTCACAGGGAGTAAGGTCTGGACTATAGGGAGGGTGACGAACTGTCTTGATGCCCATTTTGGTCAAATAGTCTGTGACAAGGATGGAGTTGTGGACTGGTGCATTGTCCTGGTGGAAATGCCACTGACCCGATTTGAAGAGTGCTGGCCTCTTCCGACGGAATTTCTTCATGAACTCCCTTAAAACCTCAACATAGTAATCCTAACCCTAACCGTTTGGCCAATCAACTCTGGTGTATTGACTTCCTTACTCCTCCCACACGTCTCATCATCCGTCACAGACACCATGCCTTCCTTGAATCTCTTATGCCACTCAAAAACTGATGCTCGATTCATGCAAGATGCTCTAAAAGTAGTCTGAAGCATTCCATACGTTTCTCTGGCATTTTTTCAAGTTTAAAACAGAATTTTATTGCATATCGTTCTTCTAAAGTGTCCTCACGTGCAGATTGCATTTTTGAAATTCACCATTTTTGAAATTCACCAGCTGTGATGCTTTAGTAGGGTGTATTCCAATTGCTACTGTAGCTGTTCATTTGAACCTGAAATTATAAAAATTGGTCAGTCATCTCATAATATGTATAACAATAACATACTGAATTTTTAAGTGTCTGCGACAATTTTAAATGCCTGTACAAAAACGTCTGGAAACTTATTGAATGCTCCACGTACCTCGAACTTACCTGGGAATTGAAAAAAACTATGGAACATGAAGGTGACAATTATACCAATTGTGATTGGTGTTTTTGGTACAGTAACTAAAGGATTATTAAAGGGACTCGAGGACTTGGAAGTTGGAGGACGAGTGGAGACCATCCAAACTACAGCATTATTGAGAACGGCCAGAATACTGAAAAGAGTCCTGGAGAATTGAGGAGACTTGCTATCACTCAAACTCCAGTGATAACGTGATGTGAAAAACTCTAATGAGTAAATAATAATAATAATAATAATAATAATAATAATGATAATAATAATAATAATCACGTAAACCATCAGCTAAAACTGATGTGAAAAATAATAACAATAATATTCTGAACATTAACAATGAAATCTTTCAAAGATACTCACTTTCTCCTCTTCTTTTTTGTATTGCTCTCTTACCTCTCCCCATAGAACTTAAAAACATAGACTATGGGTATAAAACTTCAACTAGAAAATAAATCATCTAATCTATATGAATGATGATGATTTAGAAAGTCTACATTGGTCCAGCGGTTAGAGTGTTCGCCAATGGCCCGGGGGACCTGGGTTCAATCCCAGGTCGAGTCATACCAAAGACTTTAAAAATGGTACTTGATACCACCTTGCTTAACACTCAGCATTATAAGGTACGGTTCAAGGGTAAAGTGGAGCAATCCTGGGAATGGAGTAGCGCCCTCCCCTACACCTTGGTGTAGTAGCTATCGAAAAGGGAGCCTTCGGGTCACCCTCGACTATGGTCGCTAACTTTACTTTTACTTACTAACCACTGTAAAAAGATTTAATGACGACATAGGGATGCAATTTGGCCAGTAAGGCTCATTTGTAAAGTCTAGAAATATCACTCTAGATTTAAACACGGAAATGACTGAGAACACAATAAAACCTGAAAATATTTAGGAAAGAAGCGTGTGGTATCAACCATATTACAAATAAAAAAAAAACAAGAAAAGAATTCTATTGGAGAATAAGAGCAATATTAATAATAACCGAAGTGACAGAGTTTTAATAAAATAAACTGAACGTCAGCTGAAATAAAAAAAAAAAAGATGGATACTAAAGTTAAGAAACTAATAAACTGCCACAAAATGTATCACCCAAGAGCAGATATGGAACGTTTCCACGCCAAGAAAAAAAATAGCAAAAGAGGTTTTATCCAACTAGAATTGACCAACCAAATATCCCCGATAGGATTAAAGAAAATACTTTGACACTAAAACAGATTAGATGTTACTGTTAATAAACACACATAACAAGCAAAAGGAAAAAAATCTTCTAATTAGTAAAGAAAGCAAAAGATTCAGTGAATTTGTCTTCACATCGAAAGAAATAGAACAAGAAAAGTTCTCCTCATGATTCAAAACACAAAATACTGAAAACTAAATCACCGTCGAACACCCCACAAACATTAATATTAACTCAAGAAGACAGAAAAATGTAGAATTGATTGAAAAAATCTTGAGTGAAAAGAAGACCAAATTACCTTCTCTAAGGAATGAAGACGGGGAAAAAGTCAAGGTAGAAACTGAAAAGGTAAAACATTTATTAAAATATATCCCAATGGACATCGCCAAACTCAATGGGTTAATTTATGCTGGAGTAAAATTAGTCTTTAAAAAAAAAATGGGTATCCTTTTAAAAGGCCCAACCTGAACTGGAAAAGAGGTTCGATGAACTGGAGAATAAAAGAAGAATTAAAACCCACCAGAACACAACATTACTAAAATCAGCCATAATACTTAGAAGAGTCCTGGACACCTAAGGAAAATTTTCTCTCATTTAGACTCAAGAGAAAAACTATCAGTTAGAGTTGGTGTGAAAACTCGCTAGGAGTAATAACTGACAATGCATAATCTTAGACATTCTAATATTATGACTGGTTTTACGTAAAGAAAGAAAACGTGGCAGGCGTCCGAATTTCGATGGCAGGTTTTTCTTTATTTCTGATCGATGTTGCTCATTGAGAAAAATATTATGGATTGGATCCTTTATTATGAAATGTCAGAAAGAATAATTCAAAGTAGAAACTGAAAATACTTCGACTGAAGAGTGTAGTTTATTCAATTACGTATCTTGGCTAAAAGGAGCAAAATAGCGAAATCAATGGACATATCAGTGGCATGAATGTTGTGACGTCACAACAAATAAAGAAAAAACGACTTAATCAAATAAGTACACGCCAGGAATCACGTAGTCAAATAGAATCCATTATATGCAAAATGTGATTTTGATAAGGAAATTCCAAAAACGAGGCAGATTCTTAGATCTCTTTATTAATTGCTTTTCTTTGTCAAATAACGAAATATCTCATTTTAGGAGACATTTTTATCATCTTTTTCTCTTCATTCAACATTTTGAATTAAGTGATCGTTCACAACAAGAGAAAGTGAATTTTGTTTTTCTATTTCCAATCTAAAAAAAAAAGGTGTAAATGAATAATCAGAAAGTCAGAATATGAAATTGTCCTAAAAGAAATTGTCAATCATTCATCATTCATCATTGAAAAATTTACATGTTTTTATTTTGTTTTGCCCTAAATACTAAAAAGGTACAAAGATAAAACTTCATTTAGCAATTTCCGCTTCCGTTATCGATAGACGCGGCAATAAATTTTGCAGATACACATAAAATCTGAGAAGAAAACATTTTTAACCGAACATAAAAGCAGAAATTGTTCTACCGTTGGTCTTTTATTTAATTTACGTTTGGCAAACGTCATAACAACCACCTTTTTTGTAATATGATAGTGGTTACTTAAAGCTTTAACGTATTTTTTAAATTAATTTACTTTAATTACTAATAAGAAAATGATGGTACTTATGCATCTATGTTACTGTAAAAAAGCCAAACTTTCCCGAGCGTTTCCGGAAAGAATCGGAATATGCCAAAACGCCTAGCTAATCAAATTTAAGATAAAATAATTCAATCAATTTGTTTACTAAGTTACAAACAAGTGTAAACATGAATTTAAGCGAAAATCTACAATGTGCAGAAATGTTGATCCAGTTCTGCCAAAAAAAAAACATTATTGGCAAAATTAAAAGTTGCCGGTCATGTGAGCATCCTTGCCACCAAAAAAAAAATGAGGAAAAGTTATGCCTGGAGATGCCGTAACACCAAATTCAGGACTTGGATTATTATTAAATTGTTAGTTGAAAATACAGAATAGTTACAAAACACTCCCCCTTTCCATGGTAAGAATGGATTTCTAAATTAACACGTTATTACTTCTGCACGGTACAATAAGTGTATAAATACGAAAAAAAAATATTTAAAAAGACAAAAAAATAGTCCCCCCCACAATAGATAAAATAAAAATTCAAACTATTTTTTCATATTGAAAATTACCGTACATTGACTGTTGATTTATTCTTTTTCTCCTGAAAAGGTTGGTAACATTATCCATTAAAAATTCTTTTTCTCTTCCTTTTTTTTTTTTTTTTTTCTTTTTTTTTGTCTTCGTGCGTTTTGTCAACAAATTGGTTGACTTATTTTATCGTCTGCTTGCTTAAATTTCGTTCCGGAATATTCCGATTCTTTCCGTTATCGACCCGGAAACGCTCGGGAAAGTTCGGCGTTTTTGCGGTAACATAGATGCATAAGTACCAAAATGATATTTATGATGACCATAATCTTAACACTCTTCTATTGACAGCAGTTAATCCAAGTAACCAAAAATATTTTCCATTTTAGTTTCTAATCTTTAAATTAAAAATTTCGCGTCGTGGCATGAAGATTTGATCTAGATACATAGTTTTACTTATTTAGGAGTTTCAGCAAAGGAGAAAAACAATAAAGTTATCAGAGAATTTTCATAGAATTCCAAGAATTGGTTAGTAAGGGCTGTGATTAAAATAAGAATTTGATTATAGTCGTTATCAAAAATCAATTAATTAAAAGAACAATGAATTCACTGTTTTTAACTTTCTCTCAGGATCTTATCAAAAAAGCAGATCATATGAACAAATTTAAAATGGATATACTAAAAAAAACTATGCCACAAGTTATTTATAGATTGTCATAAATATGGTTCTGGTTTTTGGCATCAGTTCTTGAAAAATGACATTATGTTTGTTGCCATGGGAACTTTGCAAATAAACTACTCTTTAGTATATATCCTTTTGCTACCATATCTTTTGACGAAAGAATTGTTTCCATGGAAACTAAATCAGCAACGGCTTTAGAGTAAATTTAAAAGACAGCTAATTTCATTCTCTTTTTTCGGAAGAGGAGCAAGATGTTGTCGATGCTTAGTGTTCAGTAAAAACAACAGAGGGCTGTAAATATCAACCGCTTATGAAAATGCAAAGACAATCGTTGCACCGAAACAACATTAAACCGCATATTGACAACAACACTAAGTAATTTTGAAAGATCTTCTTTCAAATTTGACGAACATACAAGAAATCGTCATAAATCATAACTATTTAATGATTAATTCTATTTAATTATTTCGACTCTAAAAAGACAATTGACAGGAAAAATTGACATCTTTAAATAGGTTTTTGCTTTTTACTAGATATTTCTACGAGACATTTCCACAAGATATTTCTACTAGATATTTCTAAGAGACATTTCTACTAGTTATTTCTACGAGACATTTCTACTAGATATTTCTACGAAACATTTCTACAAGATATTTCTACGAGACATTTCTTCTTGATATTTCTACGAAACATTTCTGCTATATATTGCTACGAGATATTTCTGCTAGATATTTCAACGAAATATTTCTACAAGATATTTCTACGAGACATTTCTGCTAGATATTTCTACGAAATATTTCTACAAGATATTTCTACGAGACATTTCTGCTAGATATTCCTACGAGACATTTCTGCTAAATACTTCTACGAGATATTTCTACGAAACATTTCAACTAGATATTTCTACGAGACATTTCTACTAGATATTTCTACGAAATTTTTCTGCATGATATTTCTACGAGACATTTCTGCTAGATATTTCTACGAAACATTTCTACTAGATATTTCTACGAAACATTTCAACTAGATATTTCTACGAGACATTTCTACTAGATATTTCTACGAAACTTTTCTGCATGATATTTCTACGAGACATTTCTACTAGATATTTCTACGAGATATTTCTACGAAACATTTCTACTAGATATTTCTATGAGACATTTCTGCAAGATATTTCCACGAAACATTTCAGCTAGATATTTCTCATATTTCTTCTGTAAATTACACAAAAAGATTCTCTTGAACCTTTTTCTTTTTATGAAGAGTTGCTGGTAAATAGAAAATTGCTACAATTTTTCTTTTTAACGTAAACTTATAAAATATTTCTTTTAAACGCATGTGTTATACATGATTTTATTGCTTTTGTTGAATAAATATTCTTTTTTAATTATAAATTTATATTTTTGTTTATTCTTTTATTCAAATTTATTCAATAAAAAGTTGTTTTTTTAATTGAATTTACGTTAAAGGATATTAATATCTGTCAAAAGTCTTTAACACTGGTTACCTCGACAGGAGCAACTCAACTCCTTATATCTTACACTGTTTTAATATAGGAATTATTTACCTAGCTCTTAATATGGACGTAGAGTTCATATCATCATCATCATCATCATCATCAGCAGCAGCAGCAGCAGCAGCAGCAGCAGCAGATTAATTCACTTGTCCATTACTTTATTCTGACCTTTAAAAATTGTGCATATTTATTTACTTTGAGAATTTATCGTGGTCCATTGGCTACTCATATCGGGAATCTTTGTTTTCAAAAAATGCAATGTCATCAGTGAATAGGATTTTTCATCGCAACTAGAAGTGAATTCTGATATCAACACAAAACACATCGTCAAGTTCGTTAGAGAGTGGAATTTTCCATCACCAACTCAGAAACAATTTTCTGGACAATTAATTCTGAGATTTGTCTCAAAAGTATTTTCTAACAGTTGAATACAGTGGGTAACATTCACAAACTTTTCTTAGTGGTGTAATGAGTTGTTTCATTATCACACAAAATTAAAGAGAAGCTTCCTGTCCAAAATCGGACACATATAGACCAGGTAAATAAGCAAACCATCTCTGCTATAAAATCAGCAGTCACTGATGGACCAAGCATTTTTTGGTCTGCCATGCATGAGTCTCAATTTGTGCCTGGCTCCCTACTATCAAATGGCCTGGTGCAACATTCTGGCTAGTTGAGAAGTCAGTTAAGTACCTTCCAGCCACTGGCTGTTGGCTGACAGTTGCAGGCTGAAATGGATGCAATGTGGTATTCTCACGGGTGCACCCCCCAGTGGTGGTTATTGAGGGTTTCATCTGATCCGCTTGGTTTCAAGGAGCTGTCTCTCTATGTAATACCTGCTAAGCAGGGTTGAGCTTATGACTGAGGCATTCCAATCGGGGTATGCTGAAGGCACTAAGCATTTTCTGGTCTGGACATGCATGAATCTCGATTTGCGCGTTGCTTCCTACAATCATATGGCCTTGTGTTGCATTCTGGCTTGGTGGGAAGTCAGTTAAATACCATTCACCTGTGGGCCCTTGGGTAACTTGATCATTTCATTGGTACCAGCACATATGACCAGGCGCCTCTTCTCAGCCACCAACAGAAACGTTGTGATTCGACCAATCACTAACAGCAGCACATCTTTTCCAGCTTTATAGTCCTTCTTAGGATTAATTTCAACAGTCCTTTTTAGGACTCGAAAGACTTTACAGTTGTTTTTAGGGTTACAAGTCTTACTTTGACTTTGCAGTCCTTTTTAAGACTACGACAGGTCTTATTTCCTATGAACTAGTCTTTTTGGAGTAATAAACTCATTCCCATCAAAAAGACGATGATGTAGTAGCCTGCCAAATACAACGGATACTCGAAGTAAAGGACACCGCTCGCGTTATCGTCCACTCTTCGAAGCTAACATCGACCAAATCCTCGATTTACTACCGGATCAACAACGTCGATCAACCTGCATCCGCAATCCGACATGTCCGACTCACTGACCGTCTTCATATACCTGACCACATAGGTACCCCTACAACCTGTACAAGATCAACAAGACTTATTCAGAATCCCCGCAGTCACCAAGAACTATAAAACTGCCGAGTCTACATTTTCGACATTTTACACATTCTCCATGTATCTTATCGCCATATAAAACTTAGCATTTTAAATCAACCCACTCACCTTTGTCATCCTTGTCTTGTTTGTGTCCCATCACCTCATTCTGAAAGTTTGCGGGATCGACCTATTTATCTGTCACCGCAACAAGCTGAATAATTCCTTCTAACAAAAATATTTTCTTTTGTCAATTTGACGAGTACTCTAATATTGATTATTCTTTTTTTTAATGAGTAGAATTAAAAAAGATTGTATCTACTGTCAAAAAAATAGGAAACCATTTTGATAAACGGTATGGTGTTCCTCGGGATACATTTTAAGACTGAAGGCATCATAGAAAAAACTGCACCATATGACCTTTATCGGATAAAGTTGGTATAAACGGCTTAATTGGTCTATGAAGAGTGTATATTAATATACAAGAACTAAAAGCTAAAAAGAATGCCGTCAGGATCAACCACTTTATACAGAGTGAGTTTATATGGGTCTTATGGAACTGTCTGCTGGTTGAGATTCGAGAAAATTATTTCTATGACTGACCAATGCATTTAGTCGAAAGCTTCATCCGAATCAGAAGAAAGTTTCTGTGATAAGCTGCATTGAAAGCAGCAAGAACAGCTGTAATAACGCCGGTTTTGGAAAATGCCGTGTTTTGTTTCTGTGAAGAAGGTGGTAGAAGGTTAGAAAAACCTAACAGAATCTTTTCTGGTCAATTATACACTATTAACCCAGAACTAAGTATTAATAAATCTTGAAAGTTTACGATGCTCTCTTATTACCGTTATCTATCTCTCTATCTATCTATCTATCTATCTATCTAATTTTGTTGCCTCTTCCGAGTAAAATAGCAACTTATTCCCTTTTTACTTATTTCAGATGAACTGTTGATTTTTCTTTCGAACATTCAATTCCTTAGTCGCTATTCGGATTCCTTCCATTTAGCATTTATACGAATTCTTCTCAAATTCAATTGGGGTAGAAAAAATCGAAAAAAGTTCGTCGCCAGATGAAGCTGTTTTAAACAGAACAGAATGTATACATTTGAATAAATCGCATTTTCGCTTTTAAATGCTTTTCAATTATCTACAAAGAAGAAATCCAGAATTTTCCACTTTAAATTGTTAAAATTTGAGTTATTCGTTGAGACATTGCTACTTTAAATTAATGTTGTTTTCTTTAAATACAGATGGATAATAAATTGAGTGAACATTTTTATAAAAAAACATTTTATAAATATTTTTGCAGAACGTATCATCTATAAATATTTAGATATGATCCTCATTGAACATGAATTACTCAGTTTCACTTGAATAAACTATTATTTCAAGATCATTTTGTTTTATTGGAATAAAAAAAAGATTTCTCAGTGTGAACATTTGATTACGAATAATGCCAACAAATCACTAAAAATCGATTTTCAGAAAGCTGAGATGATGAGGTTTTATGACGTTATATAATTTGATTATGATCACTAAAAGTCTGGAAAAGGAAAATCTGCCCAATGTAAAAAATAAAAATAAATAAATAAAATAACAGATAAAATAAATAGAAAAATAAGGAAGATATTTACTTTATAAGAATAATACCGTTTCTCAAAATATTTCATATGATAAAGGAGATCAAAGAAGATCAAAATGGATTATTGAACGCCGCTATTTTGCAGTAAGAATAAAGATTTTGTCAAAGAAAATAACTTATACGAACAAAGTTTTTTCTTTTTTCTTATTTCTTTTATCATTTTCTTATAAATCTCACCGTCAACAAATTATAAAAATTAAACGATTAAGTTTTTATTTTCAAAACGACAAAATATAATTAAAATATAATTAGATATAATCAAAACTTGTGTTTTCGCTGAAACATTGTGTTTCATTGAATATGAGTGAAAGTAAACTTTATTGGCAAATATTACAATTTTTATTAGAACATTTAGAAATATACCTTTATGAAATAAATAAACAATTTACTTAAGGTCCTGATTTTTTTTAGGTTTTTCAAAGAGACATTGTAATTAATTTGACAATACCAAAATGACCAAGAAACTAAATTTCATGAAAGATATGAAGTAGAATTATGAAAAATTTATAACAACGAAAAACTTCAAGTTTTTTGTAATCAATTTAATTATATAAAATCATTGAGATTTTTCAAAGTTATTTTCTCAAACTTAATTTCCTATTTCTCCACATTATACGGTTTGAGCTTTTCCATTTTTTTTTAAATATTAATTTACATGTAAGACGAAGAGGCAAAGATTAGTTTCTTTTGAATCTCACATCGGATATGTTTGGGTTTTTTTTTGTTTAATGCCATATCAACCTTCGTAGGTTATTTAATGCCAAAAACATCCTTGTAAAAGAACTACTGTGATAGTATTTGACTCATAGATGGGGTGTGAGGATAAGTAGGTTCATGCCTTTTTTCAAGGGTATTAGTCTGAAAGTGAACGCCATAACGAGACAGGATTTCCAACTTGCTAATTACAATGTCAAAGTCCCACATGTTAACCACGACACCCCTGGACTCTGTTTCAATGAATTTATGAGAAGATGACTACATTTTATATGATAACAGTTATTGAAAATTTGATTTAGATGGTAAGAATAAGGAGAAGGCAATTATGTTTCCTTTTAAGTTGCCAGTCTATCCGGTTCATTCACTCTGATTTCTTGGGAAAATAGAATATTCAAACAACGTCAAAGATTACTTCACATCGTGTCATCTGTCACCTTCTCGTAAAACCTGTCCTTACCTGTCCTGACTATAAATGGATGTAGATAAATCCCACTGTTTACTTTGAGAGTGGATTGTAGGTTGATGTATCTCAGATTCCCATATAAATGAACAGTTCGTGACGGAGAAGGAGCAATAAAGAAACTGACCTATTTTTTTGCAGAAACAGTTTTCAGGTGTCATTGCATGCATGCCTATTATGTATGAGTTTATGTGTATTTAAAGATTGTGTGATCAAATCAAATGTTGGTTGTACCTTTGTGCATCAAATGATAAACAAATACTCACATAGTCTTACACAGATTTATGTAAGTCGGCAAGCAAAAATAATCCATTAATATCGACTGTACAGTCTGCATTCCCCAAGAGAAAATGAGGAAACCTGGATGAAAAGAGAAATTAAAATGCTGGAGAGATTGCACAGAGCACCATCAGCACTATCTTGACTCGAACCGTGGGGTTGTATATTACAGGTGTGTCTTGATGAACAACGAGGAACACGTATATATAAAAATATAAGATAATATTTTTATTCTTGACGATGATACTTGTGTGGAGCAGAAGAGCAACCGCAGAGAGTTCGCACACACGAAGGGGTCATCGGAAAAGCCAGTGAACGACTGACTTTAGCCAAAATTCGGGAACTTATATAGTCTACAACTTCCTCGTGACCTGCATCAATTCTTCTTTTTTATTGGTTATGGTTACGCCACGTCTCACTTCTTTGTTTTCCATTGGTTACAGTTCACGTCCATGTGTTGCTTGTTCCCCATTGGCTACTTGTAAAAGCCCACTTACTGTGGGTTTCTCGGTCGCCACTTCTATGGGCGGACGTATCTGCCACCATTCGCCGAATTCAACCACATCCATAGGTCAAGGTGATATTCCGGTAATCACTTTGTGGATATTATCTTCGGCTGGATGAAGCTGTCAACAACATCCGCCGATTCAACGACACTTGCAGGACATGGTGACATTCCGGTAATCACCCCGATCTTATCAATGTATCTGTCAACAACATCCGCTGTGTTCAACACCTGCCGGTCACGTTGATATATTACAGTGGTATGGAAATGTCGATATAATCAACAGACAACAAAGTTACAATCACTTGTCGCAATTTGCTTTTTCATACAACCCACAAAACAGCAGGACACAGATTCATAGATAATGCCATTCGTTGTACCACTGACGCTTTTGCTGGTCTGAGATTTTTTTACTGGTTTCACCTGGGGACCCAATACACTCAGTTAATACAGGTTACCCTGATGAAGAGCTGCAAGTGTCTGATTTATAGACCAGCAGTGTATTGTGTCGGAGTCTATTTTCGTTGAAATTGAGTGACAATCTTCTATGTCCTATCTCTGGAATATGTGCTATTTCAAAATTTCTTGCTGGTTTCGCCAGAGGCCGTAAGGTTACCCCGAGCAGGCACAGCAAGTGTCTGATTAATAGACCAGCTGTGTATTGTGTCGGAGTCTATTTTAGTGGAAATTAAAAGATAATATTCTTTGTAGTACCTCTAGGACATTAGCTACTTCAAGATTTCTTGCTGGTTTAGACTTAGGCCGTAAGTTTACTCTGAGGAGGCGCAGCTGTTGTCTGATCAATAGACAAGCTGTGCATAGCGAGATTCCAGTTTCTCGTCAGAGCCTATTTTCGTCGAAATTAGAAGACAATCTTTCATGTCGTACCCCTGGGACATTAGCTACTTCAAGATTTCTTGCTGGTTTAGGATGTAAGGTTACTCCAACGTGGCACAGCAGCAAGTGCTTCAATAATAGACAGGCTGTTTACTGATTTATGAAGACTTGTGCACTTGCTTTCCACTTTTCACTCATCGAGATATATCTACTTGGCAGCGATAGTTGAAAGATTTGCAAGCAGACACATGATGCAACACATCTCTTAAGCTATTCGCACTAGAATCATCACATCATTATGAAGCATATGACTCATCTACCAATTCACATGAAAGACTAAAAATGAATCTTTCCTTTTTTTCTTAAAAAGGATCTTCATCGAAGTGGTCATTTATATTGGCGTTTTATATATCTCAACACTTATTCCTAAGTTTTCGCCCGCTCATGTGCGTGTTCCTGTGCGCGTGCGTATGTGTGTGCATATATATATATATATATATATATATATATATATATATATATATATATATATAGCAGGGTGCGTATTCTCAAGGCTAATAACGACAAAGTAGGTAACTGTAACGTTAAAATGTCATTTCCGCTGCATAATGAAAAAGAAAGAAAAAAGAAAAAAAGAAAGAAAAAAAAAACGGCTCTTACGCTCAAATAAGAAGTAACTTTTCAATTATCCAAGCACACAAGTCATAAGAGTCAATTCAATTGTCGCAATGGATCAATTTATTATATACGTAATGTTCTGTAGTATGTATACATGTTTATTTACATGGAAATTCGGCCATTTCATGAGCAAAAACGTCTCTTTTTACCTGTAAATCAGTGCAGGTGTTAGTATTTATATTTACCTTCTGTACATAATCATCTCTTTTATTTTCACTATCCCACAACATCTGCAATATCAACAGTATTTACACTTTTACACGACTCGTTCTCTAGAAAGTAGCTGAAAACAGGAAGTAAGGCCTAATGAGAGCGACGCTGAAGACGACGACGACGAGAATGGCGAGTCGAACGCGGAAATGAACTGCTCTAAGTATACATTAGCAAAGAAGTAAAACACAAGATTATTAATCGTCTGCAAATTCCAGTCACGCGATAGTAACCATGGGAACTATGCGTAATTGCTGAAAAAGATAGCATGTACGAGTTTGGCGGAATCCCAAACTATTTTGTATCCTGCGTGAAACTTTTACTGGTAATACCCAGAATCTTTTCTTATGTAGCAAATCTGGTTGTTTTATATGTTGGTAGGTTAGTATGCAAAATTGTGAGTCAGAATAAAACCGTTTTGATGTTACTTCCTTTTGCTATCATATCACTTTAACACGACCAGAAAAAAATCCTGAGTAGCTAGCTTAGTAGTTGGTTCAACTTGCAGACCTAGACTGATTATAATTTACTAAGCTTTTATATGCTTAGCATGTGGCACAAACCCGAGAAAATGGGGCACTCAATAAGACTTGAACTCACTCGTGAAGGTTTGCTAATCTTGCTTGCTAACCATTACAGCACTCGAAATGCCCAAGACTTTTTCAGTGTTTAATATACAATGATCACAATGAATGATTTGTTAAGGTTTTAAATACCTAATAATGAGTTCAAAAATTACAGCCATTATTTATACAATATTTTTAATAATATTTCATAAAATGCAATGCCTTTATTCATTTCAGTACGTTTTGCTGATGGAATAAAATCCACTTCTCTTATGAAGAATATTGAAATAACTAAAGGAAAATGTAAAAATATTCTCTGGTATTTCTTTTAAGTATAAAATTCATTTACTTCCATTTGTATATTTGACTTAGGAACAAAAAGAATAAGAATTAAGAATAGAAATAAATATAAAGCCCTCAGAAATACATTAAAACCCACAACGATATTTCTACGGCATAACGATCAAATAATAATAATCAAATTAGTGCCAATGTTAAACTAATATGTCGTGCCATTTGTTCTTTGTTCACCCAGAACTTTTTTTTATTGAAACATTTTTTTTCATTACAGTCTAGCCTGAAATGAAATTTGGTCTGATTTCCGACTCTAAAATTCTTTATCTTGATACGCATGCTCGATCATCAAAGCGTTCATTATACCGTCGTGTGTCTTATAACAACATAATAGACAATTGTTGTTTAGCGTAATTCTAAATATGTTGCACGACAGCATTAAAAGAATATTTCTTAGTACTTTTATTTGCCTATATTGCAATGTACGTAAGAAGATTCCCAGCAAAGAAGCTTTTTCTTAAGTTCATTGACCATTTCACTTTGATTTGCTGATAATATTTATGGAGTTGTCAACGATTCAACAATAAACACATTTCAAACTTTTCTTTCTTTTTTTTCTGTTTCATAATAGAGTTTACTTCATTCATTGTTTCATCTTCTTGTACCAATTGCTGACTCATCCTTCGATCACACTTTATTTATTTATTATCCTTCCTTTTTTTTTTATTGTTCATTGAAAGATTATATAAATATTCAAGGGATTTGAATTCTTCCTGAACATTTTGATTAGTTTTCTCATAACCATTTACACAGCTAAGTTCTACTTCATTTTTTTAGGTACATTGTTATTGAACACGTTTATTATTTATATTTACGTAATCAACACAGCAAAATTCTATAATTTACTTATAAGATTCATCCTCATATTTACTACCCATCTTCCTCCTCCTTCTTCTCCTCTTCCTTCTCCTCGGTTACCAAGTTATTTCCTTAATTCTACTTTTATTTTTATGTCACGTTTTTTTTTACCCCCAACATCCCGTCTCTCGTTTCCTTTCCAATTCAGACCTTCTCTCACCCTTACTCTGTCTTTTTTACAATCTTTTTAGTTCTCAGTATTCTATTAAGGTTCGAATTGTGCAAATGTACCCTCTATTTATGTTCGTCTTTCTTTTTTTTTTTTTTTCTTTTTCGCTTTTTTTCTTTCTATTTCTTCTTTTTCTTTCTTTTTGTTATCATTTCCCGAATTCCTTTCCTTGAAAGCTTGTGTGTATGTGAATTTGACTACAGCAGCACCAACAGGAGAAAAAAAATCCAGCTACAACCTCTGGAAAGATGAAACGTAGACTGCCTTCCCGTTCTCCACCACCACCATTAGTGTTGTTACCATTACTGCTAGTACAAGCACTAGTACTTCAGCTCATAGTCGCAATACTATTAATAAATCCTCAAAGGCATTCGTTACTGCCAATGCAGAGGGGTGAAGAGTGATGAGATCTAAGTAAGCAGCTTTGTGGGTGGATGTGTCGAACTAAAACCTTCCGTCTTTTCCCCCCTCTCCTTGTACTAGTTGCTTCTTCTTTTCCTCTTGTCTTTTCAGCTTGACATTACAACTCGACGGACCCAATTCTTAGTTCTGCTTTTAATTACGCTACGGTGCGTGCCAAAAGACCTGATTAGTTGGCAGAAAATATATTTTTCATCTCTCTAACTTCCAGGTTTGTTATAAAATAAAATTCTCAACAGCCACCGATTGTAAAATCAAATTTTTAAACGGATGTTATTTCTTTTGATTGCTTGCTAACAACCTCATTAACAAATTATTAATTATTGCAACGTTCAGTGAATGTTGTCGAGCCCATATTTTAACTCTTTATCGCTTTTGAATTATTGGCGAAAAATTCGGATAGAAATTTGTCCGTGTCAATTAAACTGAATCAAGATTTTTATTAATCACTATGATTATTTGACAAAAGTTTCTATAAAAGAATTTTTTTTTTCTCTAAGAGGAAAAATTCCGTAACAATTGAAGCAGAAGTTGTGTTCGGACGCCAACAGTAGAGAAAAATATCACTCATAAAGATATGGTAACCAAAGTAAGAAATGACGAAGAAAGAAAACATATTTACTTTTACTATGAATTTCAATAAGAAGTCAAATGTTCATAATGTTTTATTACAATAAAAATATTATTAGTCGAGGAAGAATCGTAAAAAAATTACTGATAAATTTCTTGTGAATCGGAAACGTTAGTTTAACTGGTAATCTTATCGTCATGAGATAATCTTACAAGAAAGGTTTTTAGAGTTGTTTCTTTTCGATTTTGTTTCTGATTTATCCGCAAAAAATGTAATGAAAGATTTTGATAGGGTTGAATGGTTTTTTATTGTACGACTTAATTTGTTATTTTCATAGAAAATAGAAATTTCAGATGAGTCAACAAAGAAGACACTTCTTTTATGCTTGATGTTGATTCATATAATTAAAAGTACAATGAGTTGACGAATAATTAAACCATGTTCATTTGTCAAAAAAAAAAACAAAAAAAAACAAACTAGTATTGAATTAAAATCCGAGACCATCAAGGCGTCCATTATACAGCCACGTATCTAATAATGTAAGACGTGACTGTTGTCAAGCTTAATTCTAAATATGTTGCATGGCAGCAACATTAACCAATTCATTAAACCAAGATTTTCAGATCATTATTATCAAAACTTCGGAGATCATTATTATCAGTGTTAGAATATTTGAATAAAGCTTTGCAGATGATTATTTTCAGAGTTAGAATGACCACATAATGCTTTGCAAATCATTATTCCTTGTTTTAGAATGACCACATAAAGCAAGGCTCTTCAAATGAATCGACCTCTCGGTAGCCGTTAAGCGGATATATGTAAACAAAACAAATGTAATATATAAGCGTTTAAATTTCCTTCCCTTGCGCTGGTTTCCTCGTGGCTGAGTGGTAGAATCTTGGATTGGCGTTTCAGTCAGCCAGGTTTCGATCCCAGCTTCGGGAATCTAGTCTGTCTAACCACACTGAAGAGTTCTGATAAACGAAACAGTCTCTCTGTGGATGACTATATATATATATGTATATAAGGAAGATATATATAAGATGATATATATAAAAGTAGATATATAATGAAGAGATATATAAGACGATATATTAAAAGCATAAATAGCAAATCTCTCATCTATTATGGATGAGTCCCCGTGGCGTAGTGGCTAACGTACTGGACTGCAACATTAGCGTAACAGAGTTCAAACCCCTGTCCCGTTATTACGTTCACATCCCGACGAATATTCTTGAGAAAGGTATAACCCCCCCCCCTTATTCCCTAGCTATGTTAACTAGTACCCCTACTATTTTTCTAGAAGTGGAGATTTGGCATTAAATAAGCCACAAAGGTTGATTTGTCATTAAAAAGAAAGAAACCAATCAAACAAACAACTTTTTAAAAATCTTTTATTGTAACAGCGTTTATAACCGTTTAGTATAAATTTTAATTTGACAATCAGGTTTTTTGACTCTCATCTGTTGGTCTTGCAGTATGTGCGATCCACTTGTTACTGTTATTCACTTTCCGTCGTATAGCACACGGACCACAAATTGCAAATAGTACCTGTTGTTAGTATATGGTCATCCATGTCTGAAATGTACTGGGTCAGTGCTCCTTAATTTCGGTTATCTGGCCGGAACTGGTGCTCTCAACGTGGTTTGACCATAAGTTAGGTCGTGTACTTAATTTGGCGTTGTTTTTCTTAGAAGTATGGGGCACCTTGTGAGAGTCAAACTCACTAGACTAGCACACTAGACATTATGCCACAATAAGCATCCATTTGCAATCCAAGTGTTGACCTCTTACTCGGCATAGGTGAGTACTTCAGCAAGTCATCTCAATAGTTATACACAAAATAAGGTACTTCATTTGGAGAGAGAGAGAGACAGAGAGAGACAGAGACAGAGAGAGACAGAGAGAGAGAGACAGAGAGAGAGAGAGGTGTCGGAGGAGTGTGAAATAAAAATGTCAAAAGCAACTGCCTTATGTTTAAAAGTGTTTGCAGGAAGAAAATAATTACTCGATGTCATTGGAGAACTTTAGATTCTTGAATACAATGCACGGGAAGTCACAAAAGAAAAAGGCATTGGTTTTCTCAGCTTGTTACCGCTAGATGCAAACTCAGGGGCAACAAGAAGGATCTGACCACTTAAAAGAATTGTTTTTATCTTTAAACTGATGGCAAAATCTCTTAAGTAAAATAAAAGTGAGTTGAAGTAGAAACCGAGCCAACATCAACCACAAGGTGGCACATAAAATACAAACCAAGTGTTTCAGAGAAATCTATTGTCATTCCTCGAATACTATCAATAAATTATGAAGACTCGGAAACATGGAAACACTTGAAAAGCTCAAAACAGTTCAAAACTGCATAACCTTGAAATAGATTGAAATAAAAAGGTATTAAATGTTTCATTTTTTTCATTTTAAGTATTAAAACTAGAGAAATTTCATTATATAATTTAACCTTGATAAAACTCTGAGAAACGTTTTCTCAGAATAATCAATTTTGTAACTATTGAAATTTCCTGGCATATCACTTCTAGTGCGATAAACTAGTTCTTATTGTGATTAAAAATATTGGATGAATATTTAATGAAAATGTTTATATCTGTAATTCTGTTTTTAATTTTATATAATGTTTACAGCACATAGTTATCTCATTGAGGTTTGGGATTAATTTTGGCGTATAAGTTAATATCTTAAAGACTTTAGTTTCTTTTCTATTCCTCTTTCTCTTTTTATGTTCATTTGTAACACATTCAAGAAACAACATGGTGATGAAACATGGTCAAGTAAAGACTTGGTTCATGCCTTTTTACAATCACCATCTCAAAAATGATTGAATTTTAAATCACTTTGTTCGATCACTTTGTTCTTTAATATTGTTAGAGACAAAAAAAAAAAAACGATTCCTTTTTTTTTTAGTTTTAAAAAAGGAAGATCACAAGTGACTAAACATAATGATATCACTTGTAATTTTTGAAGTTTCGTATGGGAAAATTTTCTCGCTGAACGATATTCTACATTCGAGTTGATCAGTTGAGGCTGTAATAAAGACACTTTCAATCAATAACCAATAAGAAGAATATGACACATACAAAACACCTAAATAAGAATTATTCACAATAGTTTTGTTTTGTTTTTATGTGTAGCTTCCACATATTTTAAACAAAAATATTTTCAAACAAGAGAAGAAAACCAAAATGTTCCGTTTTTGAAATAAATTTTCGCGGTCAATAAAAGTCATGTGAAATTCATGTGTTGGTGTCAATTTTTGCTTGGAACTTGTCAGGTAAAACGTCTCGGTTAATCGTCTCGGTTAATCTTCTCGGTTAATCTTTTAATCTGATCAGTAAATGTAAATAGCACCAGATGTTTGTAAATAGAGAGGCCCTGAAGACCTTTTCAGATGATGCATTTAATTCGTCTTCAGTTGTGACAACTTTATGTTATGGAACTGGAATCCATCCTGTGTAAATATAGAATGGAAGCCAATAAACCAGGCAGAGTATTAGCCGGGGAAGTATAACAACTTGTTTTTTAGTCGTTGTGACATGCAATCGGTACAGAAGAAAGTTGATTGCTAAGAGAATGCGACGAACTGTAAAATATCCACCGTCTTGCTGTTTCATATGTGGATGGAAGTCTTCCTTTACAGGAATTAGATAGACGGACATTCCTGTAGTCTGGTTTGGATCTGATTTTCAGCATTAGTTCGAGATGCAGTTGGAGTGTTGGTTCGGGCTCGGGTTTCGAAGTCGGTTATAATTAAAAATCAAATCGGTAGTATATTATTAACTGATTGTCTCTAGGTCTTTGATCTGTGAAATAAATATTAGCATTCTTTGTTTTAAATGAGGCCAAAACCAGTTTTCCGTGCGGAGGAGGTGTGTGTTTAGTGACGATACAACGAAGAATTTGGAATGTTGTACTGGGCGAATCACATGAGCTCGTTGAGATTAACCGAATAAACGTCTTGAATGTCTCCCTCTAGGGTGGTACTTCTTATACTCGACATTGACCATACCTTTTATGAGGCTGTACGCCTTTGGAGAAAAAAAAAGAAAAAAAAACGTTTCTATTGTGAGTAATAGAGGCTCTGTCCAAGTCTTCTCATTTAAGGAAGAGGTCGTATCCGGATATAATATCAGTAGTTCTTCTGTTCCTTACTTTAAAAATCCTGATAACAGTTCCTCATCTTCTAATTACTTCACGCTCAACATTTGTCAATTTTTGATGATGAAATTCCCACAGAAATGTTTTTGTTTTAATATGAGAAAAGAAATCCACGCAGAATCACAACAGATACGCGAAACAATCTCATTTAAATTTTGACCATCTTGGAAACTCGTTCTCATCACTACAGATTACTTTTTTGAAATAAATGATACAAATTAGGAATTATTGGAATTTTATTGATGGTTTATGACACCAAACTTTTTTTTTTATAGCAACGAGTTGTAAATGCATATTTTCCAGTGGAGCCAGTTGTCTGTATTAGAGCCTCGGTTGAAGATTTGGTTTTGAATGCTAATTTTAAGACTAGCACAATAAGCAAAACAGGCAGGATCGACTGGTAGGTTGGCTGACCGGCCGGGCGGCTTTCATAACACAATCTCAAAATCATCATTTGACGCCATTTAGCTTTTTGTTGTACCAAACTAAGCTTAGTAAATATCGTGATATTGCCCCTTGACTATCAAAAAGAAAAAAAAATCAACCTCTTATTAAATTATGTCTTGGCCTGGGTTATACGGTGATATTTACAATGGAAAAGCCAAAGTCACGTGGTATAATTTGCTATGTTGCTGCACAAGGAACAACGACAGCAACGTTATTACCGGCAAATGTATGTAAATCAATAACAGCAAATAAGGATGGAAAATACGGCTAACAGCCGTTGCAGTAGCCCTGCTATCCCAGTTTATAAGGAGGAGGAGGAGGAGTGGGAGGAGTAGGAGAAAGATAAGTCTCGGCTGCTGCTGCTGCTGCTGCTGCTGCTGGTGTCGGTTTCAACGTCTCGTCCGTATCTTGTCACTGACGTCATACACTATCTGTCTAGCCACGGTGTAGGCTGACTTTCTCTGCCTCAAACCTGCACCATCCACGTGTTCGTAAAAAAAAAAAATACCTCTAATTTATTAAACAAATAATATTTGCCCAGTATGCATTTTTCACAAACCAATATTTCTCAACGTCTCTTTTTTGAATCAATTTACTTTCTTTACTTTTTCTCAGTCTCTCTGTCTCTCTCTCTGTCTCTCTGTCTCTCTCTCTCTCTTCACACGCGTTCATTCTTCTAAACTTAGATTTTTTCACTTCTTTCTAAAATCAAAATGCCAGTTTATTTCATTTTCTTTTCTTTTATCTTTTGAAACATTTTCAAAGCGACCGATCAATACATTTATATTTTTTATCGTCCGCATCATCGTTGCAATTATAAATTTTCGAATCTTCTTCTTCTTCTTCTTCTTCTTCTTCTTCTTCTTCTTCTTCTTCTTCTTCTTCTTCTTCTTCTTCTTCTTCTTCTTCTTCTTCTTCTCCTCCTCCTCCTCCTCCTCCTCCTCCTCCTCCTTCTTCTTCTTCTTCTTCTTCTTCTTCTTCTTCTTCTTCTTCTTCTTCGTAATGTCTACATTGTAATGCTCATAAATTTTTTTAAAAATACTAGTCAGAAGTATCTAAATAGGCAGACGTACTTTTGATTGCATAGAGTTGCAAGAATAATTAAGTTTTTATTTTTAATGGGAGGATCCAAATTAACTTGTATGGAAACTCTTCCAAAGGACAATGAGGTGCGGGAGGGTCTAGCTGATTCAAATTTCTTGATTTATTCTGAACAAGATTTTAAAACGATAGAACATTTTGATTCTATTTTAGAGAGATTTAGAAATTTAATTTTACTGAAAATACATTTTCCACAAATTTAGCATTCAGACTGTTAAAGCATGTCTTGTTGTTAAACTTATTGATATAAAACTGGCTTTTACTTACATAAGTTTTCTGTTGTAACCATGGAATTATAGATGAATTGTTAAAGTTGTAAAACTTATAAGTACCACACACACACACACACACACACACACACACACACACACACACACATGTTGATGCACAAATAACAACTACCGGCTTTGTTGGTTGCAAAGCTGTTGTTTCATTTGTAGCTGCATGTGTACATTATATTAGCATAACATCCCGAATCTTGAAAATAACAGAAATAGTTTCCTTTGTTAATTCCTGTCTTCTAGAAATTAAAACAATTTTGTTTGTATTTCATTAAAACATTTGAAAACTGAAATATTCACTTATGACTCAGGACATTGTTGTAACTTTCTTATATGTGCGATTCAAAAACTTTTTTTTCGCTAGTCTTCCATTCATCATTGAAACACAAGTCCAATCGATTATACAAACAGCGACCTCAGCGTCAATCTATAATCTACTCGTTTTCTATCTTTTCGGATATTAAACAACCAAATACAGAATTGGAGTTTATCCGCTTGCCTGTTGACACATTGCCTAACAAACGGGTGTTGAACAATTATAGAATTCATTGTCTACATAAAAAAGGGTAAGAAAGTAACATCCGGTATAGCAACTTCACGAAGGAGTGATGAATTTTCATGCGATATTGGCAAGTTCGATCTTAGAAGTTTCGGTCCGGTATAGTTTTTAACGGCCAATCGTTGTTGGTGTTTTAAAGTAAATTTCTGATAAATTGTTTGATTCTTAAATGTTTATATCCAAAACAAACGAAATAACGAATTATCTCAGAGAATATTTTCCTGTATTTGATGTATATAAGATGTTCACTGGTGAAGTCCCAATCTTATTTTGTATGAGTACAAGAGAAGGAATATGAAACATTTATTTGGTAGTAGCTCATGTCTTGCCATAGTCAATCTAATAATTGACACAATATGAAATAGCACTTTCTTTTAATCATACCCTCCGTTTTTAACTTGTGGCTTCACCGTTAACATCTATTTATTATCTTTGTGTTTTTATTCTCTTTTACAAATGCCTTGTCCTATTCATATTAAGAGAATATCTTTCTTGTAAAATGACAACTAAAGAACTACCACTGTATCATATGAAACGTGTCTCTCTGACAAACAGCAATTTAAACATCATCCATAGGTGTTTCTTATAACCTATTAGATCATCTACTTCAAGTAACATGTGACAGGTGGTATTCGGTTATACGGTACAAACAGCCCAGAATGATCCTTGATCGAATCTTCATTCATATAAGCAACAAAGATGACCTGTTTAATTTCTTCATTCTCAACCGTAAAATATGTATAATTCAATATAAAGGATTTAGTCAGATGATAATTTCCCATTTTTTACTTCCTATATGGTTGACTAATTTACCCTTTTTGTTTTAGTTCGTACTTAAATAATAAAACATACAATTACGTTCAAGGACCAAATCAATTTTACACGTTTTTAAACGCATTTCTGTCGTGATACAGAAAGAAGCATTTGGCAGCGAATTTATGTGACCCACGTGTTAATCTTTTCCGGGCTAGTAATCTTCTTCTTCTTACCATTCAAATTCTTAAAAGAATTTCGAAAGAAATGATAATTATAACAAGTAATCACAGCACAGATCTTTTTCTGATAATCTTTCCTAATCTCCAATTATGCTACTGTGTTGCCTTTTTTGTTTCGACATTAAGCCGATTAAGCATGTTAGCAATATCGCAAAACATTAACAAAACAAAAATAACAACCTCAAAATGCGTTTTAAACAGGTTTTATATAATACTAAACTCTCCGTTAGTCTATTTTATATCTGTCACATTGTAAAGAAAGATTACATCTGTATATTAAAAAAAGAAAGAAAGAAAAGAAAACGTAACTAAATATATTCTTGTGAATTTTTGTGGAAAAAGATTTTTCTTTTAAAATACTTGTTTTTATTTTCTAACTTCCTAAACAGAAATATTTGGGTAATGAAATATATTTATTATGGCCTTGATACATACAATTTTGCTGTTGGGAAGAATGACTGAAATTGTTGTCATACATAAGTCTATTCTACTTACTTTGTAGTTAAACACTCCCTTGCATTTTCTGTGTGTGTGTGGAAGGGGGGGGGCACTGGCTAAGATGTCATCAATTTTATCCAACCAGATTTATTTTTTCATTATAAACTTAGAAAAAAAAAAACTTCTTTTAAATTGAAACAATGTAGTTTGTTTCTTCAAACATAAAATCAAAATACACTTAACTGATTCAATCATTATTTCCAGAATTATTATCAATATCCTCATCTTTGCTTACGGAAACCCTTAAAAAAGAATCCTCATGTTAACCACCAGGCAACAAATAATCAATGATTGGTTTTGGTAGAACAGAATCTGCATTTCTAAAGCTTTCGACATGGATCGAACCTTCATTAAAAGTTTTGCAAAACTATTTGCCACCATTAATGAACCTTAAGTTCGAGATTCATTACGTCTTTATAACAAAAAGCCTGCATAATAGTGTGTGCATATCAAATGCATTGAATGTAGAGTGTGGGGGAATGTTGGGGGTTTTGAGGAGGCAGTCGCCCCAGGCGCAGGTGTGAAAGAGCGGCAAATGTTTTATAATGTTTGTTGTGGTAATAAATAATTATGCCCTTCCTTAAGATACTGAGTAACGAGCCCCTTCGTGGAGTAAATACGACACTATGTTACGGCTTTCTTTTTTTAAAAAATGTTTTGTAGAACTTTTCCAATTTCACTGTCGAATGCCGCTGAATGTCAACGTAGGATGAAGATTGTCTAACACTTTATTTGATTATGATTAATCATTATCATCTTAATTTTGGTTGTTTAATTTCACACATAATTTTGATATGCATAAAACAAATTATGATATCAAGTCAGGAGTGGTGGTGCTGAAGGTGTTTTTACACTCCACGTACAGTGAATTTTTTTGTGCCCCCCCCCCTACTGTGAAACCTTGCTAAACCACAGAATGAAATATATCCGATTGGTAAATTTCGCTTTGAAGATCTTTTTAGTCAGCAATATATATATATATATATATATATATATATATATATATATATATATATATATATATATATATATATATATATATATATTATAAAAAATCTCAATTAAAGACAAAGTTATTTTCCATGTACAAATTTAACCTGTGAATTATTGAGTTAATATATTTTGATTGTTTTAGATTTTGTTATTTCTAAAGTTTTTAATATCCATATTGATATCCATATTGATATCCACATTGATATCCGTATTGATTTTCAGCGACATTGCAATAGTTTTAATAACTACAATAGAATTATTATTCAGAAAGTATTAAACAGCAACAACTGGTTCATCCCAAAAAAACATCGCTTGATATCGATTAGTCATCTCTTACATTTCATTATCGAACCTTTTGCAATGATTATTTAAGAAATTTTCATCCCCCTGAAAATTTTTCTGTTGTCCAAAAAATTTTCCGCTTTAGTTTTTCTCAGTAGATAATGTAGAATGTCAAACTTTGTTATTTTTGCTGATACAAAAGAAACACCAAGAATCTGTGAAAATATGAGTATATGTGCAGATAACATTAAAATAATTGCGTGCCCCATTCATATGGCCTTGTGTCACATCTAGGTAAAAAGTTTAGTAAATCACAACATTAAAGTAATTATGTCTTTAGAAACGTTTGAATGTATTGACAAATACTTGAAGCCGTGCATAAATTAGAAATATTTCATTGATTGTCAGTATATTAGAATTATTCTTCTCTAATTTGCATATTTGCATTATCGATTCTAATTTGCATATCTGAATTTTCGATTCTTATATAGAACAGCAGAAGGAGTTATTTTCACCCGTAAACTATAATGCTAATCTCTTTTGACTATTTCTAACTCTATTCTGATAGAGACATTAATATATTTGTAATATATTAAACTATGATATACCAGCATTATGAGGAGATGAATGAGGATCTGGCATCGACGAAGAATGACCATAACACTTTTCTTTATAAAAATATAATTCTCTCTCTTACAGTTTATTTCTCGAAAGGGGGTCATAGATGGCGCATGTGTGAGAGAGACAGGGAAACGGAGAGAGACAAAGACAGACTGCAATATCCACCCATAACTTCTTCTTCTTCTTCTTTTGACCATACCACGCTGTGTTATATTCAGGGCCTTACATCTTTGCTTCTTCTGCTTCCCGACCAGGGACCACTGCGGGCTATTGCTCTACCGGGCACCAGGCGGCCAGTTTCCCTGATTGACTATATCTAGACCCAAGACTCCAGATTGAAGACTAACCCCGCTAAGATTCCCCGTATCGGCCGTGGGCCTTGTATATATAATTTCACAACGCCCACGTATTCCGGTTATCAGCCACGTGAAGTGCTTCCGCTTATTTACACAGGTACATCCTGCAATCACATTGTTTACACAGCTGGAACATCCGGCTCTGTTAAAGGTCAATATACAACAAAACCACTTCATGAAGAGCTGATACGAAATGGGTAAGAAATAATAACGATATGATATTTTCCTAGCACAGTTTCAATCTCAATAGATTTTTGTCGTTATATAAAAACTAGTTTCATCTTTCAGGATTAATAGTAATTTTTTTTTGTGTGTGGATTTGTAAACGATGAATTACTACTTTCTGCCATTTGGATTTATCAATAGTTGAATTATCGTCAGTGACTTGTTATAGAAGAATCATCTTCGATTATTTTAGTTTAAAATGAATAATATCTAGTTTTCTGTTTAGTAAGACTAACAAGATGAAGTTAATGTAGTAAAAGTCTATTTTTTATATACCAAATTGACTATGATTATTCCAAATCTGTTATTATTTTGTACAATGTATATGCAACTGGTAAATCCATAAAAAGATCTTTGATTCCTTCACATCAAATTTAACTTCATGAAAAACTTTATAAAGGCAATGGTCGTTATGAATTTCTTCAAAGGAAAGCAGAGAGAGAGAGAGAGAGAGAGAGAGAGAGAGAGAGAGAGAGAGAGAGAGAGAGAGAGAGAGAGAGAGAGACACAACATCAAAGGAAAACAAGATCAGAGAATTGATATCCGATTGCAAATTCAGAAGTCAACTTTATTTAAACTGATCGCATGAAATCCATATTTGTCGTCGCAACATATTCTTTGGACAGAAATAAACGATGTTGATTTGATAAACAGTATGTCAAAGAATTGCCGGATAAATTCTCTTAAAATACAATTCTTGCATTATCATTTCGAATTTTTTCAGATTTTGGTGTCATAAACTATGAACTTGGTGAAAGGTTTCACATATGAAAACGTGGTATCAAGGTCAGTTCAATATGATAGATGACCACTGTTATATTTATCACTGCCTCCCACCAGATAGGACCGGGTTAAGGTTAGACCAGCTCAAATCAATTGCAAAACGAGCAAGTGTCGCAAACCTTTCTGAAATAAAGTGGCCATTTTATCGCTATTCAGTTATTATCCCCTGTCATCTAATTTTTCTTGAACTTATATGCATTATTTACTTATAAATTATTTGCTTTGAACAGATACGCTACAAACTAATATATCATTAATATATAGTAAATAAGTTGGTGACGTAATCGAGGGTAACCCCCAAAATTTCTTTTTCAATAGCTACTACACCGAGGTGTAAGGGAAGGCCCTACTCCTTTCTCTGGATTGCTCCACTTACCCTGGGTTCATACCTAATAATCATGTATATTAAGCAAGGAGGCATCAAGTGCCATTTTTTTTGAGTCTTTGGTATAGTCTCCCAGACTATTGGTGAACACTTTACCAACTACGCCAATATCTGACGCTTTTGGAAAATTCTGAGAATCAGTGTATTCCTTTTAGTACGGCAACCGTTACCAAGGTGATTGGTCAACTTGCTTTTTTGTTTTGTTGTTTTTTTATTCAGTGTTACAGTATAGACTTTGTTTAGATATTTTTCAGAATAGACGTAAAACGAGGATAAAAAAAGTAAAAGTTATACGCGAAAACAAGTGACTTTCTACTTTGTCATTTTGCAAAGGTTACTGTTTCTTTTATCTGTTACGGTTACGTGGGTGTTTGGAATTGGTCACATAGTTGCTTCAATTTGCTCAATCAATGCTCTCGAAACTCTTCCAGGCATCACCATTTCAGTTTTAATATCATTCCTCTCCACCCGTGATGCTGACTCCATCCTGCATAACAGCAACTGTGTACTTATCGATAGTCCGCTGTGACCTGCGGACGCCTATTGCCAACTTCCTGTTTGATTTGTTCAAGTGATAATAGATCAATATTAACCACAGTAATAAATTGTTCTTTTAACGACCATTAGATATTCTTGTAGATACAATCAATCTCCTCAATAGTTTCTTCTTATTTTGACCAGAAAACTCAAATGATATGAACAACGTTATGATTTTTCAGATATACACACGTTGATAGATAAGAAGGATCAACAGTAACGTGTGTAAAAGACCTAATCATTTATTTACCTTTTGCCTACGAAATGTGTGGCTGATTGCGATAATGACTGAATGTTTCATCTGATGAGTGGACTTACTATTTTATGGAATATACATGAAATTAAATAAAACTAAGAAGGGGACATAAATTGTTTTAGTTTATATACGTGGGTCATTTTATAAATAAGGGTACTTTTTGTAAAACAGCATAATAAACATTCTTTTTCAGTTTTTTTAAAATAAACTCTGTATTGTTCGGATTTGGTTTATGGCAAAAGTTATCTTGCTGTTGGGGAAATATTTGTTTTGAGGCTATTCAAAATGACGTAAAATCAAACAAAGTTCTCTGGGGTTTGAACAGAGGTCTGTCATAAAAATTTTGGTAGTTGAGAAGTGAAAAACCACGAAAATTTACAGAAGAATGGGTGATGTGTACGAAGAAGAAGGTTTAAGTCAAAGAATGCTTACAAATAATTTAAACATGGGTTTACTACAATAAGCCGGAATAAAAAAAATCCATGAAGTGAAAACATTAATTCTCTGGTTAAGAAAAGCTTCTAGCGCAGCGGTCAGTAAAGAAGGTCATGCTGAGATTCTTCTGGGACACGAAATGACCGATTACAAATGACATCTTCGAAAAAGGTTAAACGTAGCTTTCTGTTGTATACTCCTTAAGCAAAATTCCCAATATTTATTGAAAAACCTTCGGATATATATATATATATATATATATATATATATATATATATATATATGGCAAAGTAAGGATAATCACCTAAACGATATTCGCCTATGGATCTCTTAACATAGAAACGTTCGTGTTGGCCAATGAAAAAGACTTGAAGTCTTGGTGACATTTTATTGAGACTGGATGCAGTCGACAAGATCAGGAGCGTTGGATGATATGGACAGATGGTAAGAGAGGATCAGAGGATGTTCTCCCATAGACCCTTTTACACTATCGCATTAGTATTGGCCAACCGCAAAGACTTACACAGATCATTACGGAGACTGGATGCGGTCCAGATGATTAAGAGCGATGGAAAATAGGGACAGATGGCAAAAGAAGATTTAAATTACGTTCTCCCATAGATCCGTTTACATAGATGCGTCAGTGTTGGCTAAACAAAAAAAGACTTACACACATCTTTACGGACACTGCATGTTGTCGAGAAGATTAGAAGCAATGAATGGTAGGGAGAGATGACAAGATAGGAACAAAAGATATTCTCCCATAGATCCCTTTACATAGACGCGTTAGATTTGGCCGACCAACAAAGACATACACACTTCTTTACGGACACTGGATGTGGTTCAGATGATCCGGAGTGATGGATGATAGGGTCAGATGGCATGAGGGCATCAATAGATATTCTCCCATAGATCCCTTTACATAGATTCGTTAGTATTTGTCGAACCACCAAAAACTTACATATTTACGGACACTGAATGCAGTCGAGAAGATTAGGAGTAAAAGGTGGTAGGCGAGGGACAAAAGATGTTCTATGTATCCTTTTAGATAGATGCGTCGTTAGTGTTGGCCAACCAACATCATTTCGGACATTGCATGCGGTCCACAAAATCGGGAGCGATGGATGATAGGAACAGATGGGAAGAGAGGATCAAAAGAACTCTGTGTTGTGACCACAACTCGTTAAAGACTATGCATACCATTATTTCATTATATTCTTAGCACTGACATTTTGATGAAATTCTACGTTCATTTTTTAAGTCTGTAAATTACTAGTTGAATAAAAATACTTTCTAGATTCAAATTGGTTATTCTATTTTCATACGACTGCTTCTCTAATCGAACAAAATTTTGAACAACTTTTCATGGAGAATTTGTTCATGCATTACACAAACTTAACACTATTCAATAAATTTTTAAGTTTTCGACAAAGTGCTACAGAGATGAAAGATTGAGAGTATTTTCTAAATTTTTTAAATGTTTTATATAAAAAGAACTCGACAAAAGAGGAACAGACTAGCAATAAAAAAATAAGATTAACCTTAAAAAGAGATTAACCTTACAAAGAAGTGAGTTTAACATATATGTCTGCATCTGAATACACACCCCCCCCCCAAAACTAAACAAAAACAAACTGTTATTTCTTCTGTATACAAAAATCTAAACCTCTAACCGTTTATTCTTTTTGATACCAATATATATTAATGTGTTCAGTTCAAAAATATATGACTCGCAGCAGTCAGTATATTTACTGTAAATTTAGACTTGTTAGAAATTAGCAAAAGTATGAAAAAAAGATGTTAAGGAGTTAAAAGGTTTTCATCTCCAATTTTATCTCCACTGCAAATTAAAAAAATTCTTGAAATAACAATATTTTACGAGTGTAAACAAAAATGCGGTGGAGATTCGTACTTTGGTTTAACAGATGAAATTTATATTCTCCTTCGGTGATCGTCAAAACTTTATCCATTTGGGAAGTTTGTTTTACAATTCCACTAAAACAATTTTTTATTTTAATGTATTTCACTAAGCACTTGATTAAATCACCGAGAAATTCACCAATCAATAAAATAAGGTTCGAACCATTTGAAGTTTAAAATTGGATTTCTGCATAATGTATCTTTTTTTCCCTAACCAATGAAATGTCAGAAGAATTGTTTTTTGTTTGAAATTCTCGGTGATAATACCATTTCCAAGTTTTCTGACATTTGAAAAAGAATCTAAAATGTTCCTATCACCATATCTTATTTACTAACATAAAATTCACATTTGTTGACGGTTCTTGGCATCTGTGTAAATCTTCTAAATTACTTTGGATCATTGTATTTCAAATTGTTTTTGCTTATAACAACATTTACGTAGATATACGTGTGGACATGTTAACGTATTCTATATGCAAGTGAGTGAGTGTGTGTATTTTTGGTTGCCTCTTTTAATATAAATAAAATAAGAATTTACTTTCAAACGTATAGCACCATATGCGCACACGCATACATGTCTTCATACTAATGTTAAAAAGTGTTTAAATCTTCATTGATAGATTTGTGTATATACGTGGTGAATTCAATAAGTTTCCAGACTGTTTTTGTACAGGCATTTAAAATTATCGTAGACTCTTGAAAATTCAGTATGTTATTGCTATACATCTTATGAGATGACTGACCAATTCTTATGATATCAGCTTCAAATGAACAGCTACAGCAGCAATTGGAATACACCCTACTAAATCCTGATTGTGACAGCTGGCGAATTTCAAAAATGCAATCTGACATTTTAGAAGAACGATATACAAGAAAATTCTGTTTTAAACTTGGAAAAATGCCACAGAAATGTATGGAATGCTTCAGACTGCTTTTGGAGCATCTTGCATGAATCGAGCATCAGTTTTTGAGTGGCATAAGAGATTCAAGGAAGGCAGGGAGTCTGTGAGGGATGATGAGAGGTGTGAGAGGAGTAAGGAAGTCAATACACCAGAGTTAATTGGCCAAAGGGTTAGGGTTAGGGTTACTATGCTGAGGTTTTAAGGGAGTTCAGGAAGAGGCCAGCACTCTTGAAATCGGGTCAGTGGCATTTCCACCAGGACAATGCACCAGTCCAGAACTCCATCCTTGTCACAGACTATTTGACCAAGATGGGCATCAAGACAGTTCCTCACCCTCCTTATAGTCCAGACATTGCTCCCTGTGACTTTTGCTTATTCTCTAAGCTCAGAGGCTGTCGTTGTGAGACAATTGAAGAGATGAAAGAGGCTGTGACGAAGGTGATTGACACGCTCACACAAGAGGACTTCGATGGGGCCTTCTAGAAGTTGTTGGAAGGGTACAACAAGTGCATGGCAGCCGGAGGAGATTACTTCGAAGGGGACTAGAGTTTCATGTGTGTACTATCAATAAAAGTGCCCATACGAAAAAAAGTCTGGAAACTTATTTAATGATCCTTGTATTTGTCAATTGATCCGTTCTCTCAATTATCGTCACCAGCTCCATGAAATCTTAACTTTCATTTTCAGAATGCATATTCGTAGGAAATTTAATAATAATTCTATTTCTAAGAGAACCATGTATAATCATCATTATCCAGTTCTTCTGCTATACTTTAGTAAATGAGTACCCTATCTTCTTTGAAATCTCATTACTCCGAATTTCTGGACTAACTTATCTAAAAGTTGCCAGCAAAACAAATGTTAAGAATCATATAAATTTGATTTTGTAATTTAATTCAATTACTGGACTGTGAATACAGTTGATAGTTTCATATATTTTAGAAATGTGAGATTAATGTTTAGTTTAATTTTGTTTGAAAACACTATCTATCTTTGTCAATAATAGAGTGTCTTTGAATGAAACTTTCATTTTATTTGTGAAACTTCAAGGATCAATTTTTAAGAGATTATAAAGAATAATCGGAAAGTAGCGAAGTGAATGAAAGTGATCATTGTAAAATTTGTTTCATCTGAATGTCGAATAAAACTGAACTTTTTGCTTCATCAAAGCTTTACGGAACTAGACGGATAAATTCAAGAAAAATATTTTTACAGCCACTGATCTAAAGATGTCATGAAAGCCAACTGATTTAAGGTGGATGTAATAGGAAGGGAAAAGATTTATATGAAGAAAAGGTAAATGAAAACAGGGGTGGGGGTGGGAAGATTTGAAAAAATAAACGCCGTAACATGTTGAATCTTTAACGATTAGATTTTTATTCTATTGAAGGTTGGAAGTTCCTAAAAGCGTGTTTTTTTTAAACACGCTTTTAGTAAATTGTCAAGGCCATTAAAAAAGCTTTAAATTGTTCCTTAAAATAATCTTTACTCATAATTATTGTGTTACTTTTTTTTTAGGTGGTGTCTTATGGGAAGTTTCAGTTATTCTTCATTTTCACTTCTGGAAGTTGTCTGATATACATCACTCTATCTATTCGGTTTCTTTGTTTAATGGCATATCAAGCTTTGTAGGTTATTCAATGCCAAAGCCATTCTCCTAGAGGAACAGTATTGGGACTATTTAACCCATAGCTGGGAGGATAAGGGGGTTCATACCTTTCCCAAGGGTATTTGCCCGAAAGTGAACGTAATAGCGCGACTGGAGTACGAACTCACTTACTACGATTCCGAAGTCCATCGCTTTAACCATTACACCACGATGACACCCCCCCACTCTATTTATGGATCTGTTAATCAAATAAAGGATTTCTGTACTA
The DNA here is from genome assembly GCA_963585895.1 of Sepioteuthis lessoniana. Lineage (NCBI taxonomy): Eukaryota > Metazoa > Mollusca > Cephalopoda > Myopsida > Loliginidae > Sepioteuthis > Sepioteuthis lessoniana. The sequence continues at coordinate 2,909 of CAUZXS010003280.1, read as the reverse complement.
ATGAAAAATATCCCATATTTCGTAATTATGTTTTGTTTTTTTTTTGTTCATAGCTTCATAGTCTATAAAAACAAATCCAATTCCAGAAGCCATTTAAGAATTTAGGATTGGATTTTAGCTGAGCCTTTTCTGTTCTTCTTCATTGATGGCGCTTTTGATGGTGGACAGTGCAGTCTTTTACAATTTTTTGTTAGAAGTTTTCAAATTGTTTTGAAGATTTTTTTACAAAATAATACCTTGAATATCACTTGGAAAACACTTTCTAGGGATTCCAAAAATGCTTCTAGTCCTCCTCACAAGATCCAAAAATGTATAATTTCCACGCTTAAAAATTTATCAGACTGTTGTTTAATTTTGTTATTTTGTTTTGTGAATTACTTTGCAGATAATAAACACCCCATAAAAAGAATCCGATGCAGCAAATAATGACGTCTTTTAAGTGTGAAACTTCACCTGAAAAATTCTTGAATGTTTTGGTTGATAAATGAAATTAATACAAATAATATGGCTGAATACTTATTTTCATTTTTAAAATATTCACTAAATTATATTTTTTATTATTTCACATAAAAAATCATTTTGCTCATGTAAATACAAGACATATTTATATAGTAAAATTTATTAAATAAAGATGTTCCTCACCCACACTTGATTTGAAACGTGATGCCTTTTTTTTTACTTTAAAAGAGAAGAAAACAAAAATTGTTAAATTTAAGACCAAAAGATTATCTTTGAAGCAGATTATTTTGGAGGTTTCTTGATGAAGACGAAACAGACATGAATACTTGAGATATCTCCAGACATATGCATCTGTTTCAAATTTCTTTGCAAATAACTTTTTCTTCCTAATATGAGCTATGTATAAAATAACGATTATGATGCGATGCAAAATATTACTGAGCGTGTACCAATTCTGTTTTTATTAGAATTCGTTAATATTACGTTAAATAAGAACAGAAGAAACTCTTTAAGCGGGTTTTGTAATATCTATGAAAATAGAAATCTGCACAAGAACAAAAAAATTAATTCCATTAATGATAATGAAAATATTTTTATAAGCAAAACAAATTCATTGCTAAAATTTGTTTGAACATCATAAAATGATGCACCGTAAAGAGACGTTATAGGCGGTTTCTAACTTTATACACTGACCATCATTAAAAAACAAGCAAAAAAAAAAAAAAAAAAATCCCACAAAAAACACCCCCCTTCCTCATTATTTGTTTCTTGTCTTCTAATCATTTCCGTTTTTATTCTATTTTGCATTTCGCATAAGATTTTTTATGGTTTATTCGTTTATTTTATTTTTAATGGGAGTAGATTTTTCAGTTGGTTGCTGCTGCTGCTGCTGCTGTTGGCAGCAACAGTGTCGAGAGTCCAGGATTTTATCGATTCATTCCATTCTGCACGTCTTTCCCCTGCGAATGCACTTGCTACTGTTTAGCGAAGAACACGGCTAAAATAGTGTACTTGCTAATAGCACTGTTGCCATGGAGACAAATATAACACATTAAACATACGACCCAACAAGATGTGTGTCTCGTGTACCTTTTCCCTTTTTTTCTTTCTCTTCTTTTCTCTCTTTCTTCGGAAAAACGTTGTTTCTTTATCCCTTAATTTCTCCTTCTTTTTCATTTTTCCTCTTTTTTAAGTTCGTCTTCCCTTTTCTTTTATTATCTTATTGTCTTTGGTTTTATTTGATCTCTCTCTCTCTCTTCTCTCTCTCTCTCTCTCTCTCTCTCTCTCTCTCTCTCTCTCGTGTATCTTCTGATTTCCTTTCTCTCCCACTCTCCTCTTATGTTCTTTCACCCAAATTCTCCGTTTTATTTTCTCATTCTTATAAGTCTTCTTTTCTTCACTTTGTCTCCATATCTCTTCATTTTTATTTTCTTTCCTTATTAGATTTTCCTTTTCTTTCAATCTGATCCTATTCGTTTCGTTACATTCACATATCATAGTTTTCTATCATTTAAAAAGATTATATCTTTCATTCTTTTTTGCGTTTACCTTCCATCACAAACAAATAATCATTCTCTCCAGCAAGTTGATGCTCTGTTGTTGTCTATTTTATTCTCTATTTCTCCTTAAATTTACTTTTTTTATTTTTATTGATTTTCTTTTTTTAGACATCCCAACAACAACAACAACTGATTTTGAAGTGATGGTAATGTGTTCAAATTTATTCTTTTAATACTAAAACAGCAAAATCATTTATTAAAATGAAATAGAAAAGATCAATTTAGACAATCACAACGCTTTGCTTTCAGGAGCATTCATGTTTTTCTTTAAAATATTTTTACTCAATCGCCGAAAAAACGTGAATGAAATGTTCATTTGTGTATTTCATACTCTGATTTTACCCAATTTTTCATGGCCATTCAGTACAGTATATTATTTATATTAAATAGACTTTTATTTTTTCAGTGACCTGGAGAGTCAACTTTGCTAATTTGACAATTCAATGAAACTAATTGATAACTTTTTATAAATTTATACGAAAAATAATAATGATTGGTCAAAGTTACTAAGGACACAAATATTCTCATCGGGATTTGAAAAAGAAGCTCAAATTGAAAACAAAATGGCCAGATTGAATGAAATATTTTGCCTGTCTACAAATGGTCGTCTATTTGAGAAGTTGGCAAAGAGGTCATCTTCCCCCCAATCTATCACACACACACACACACACACACACACACACACACACACACACACACACACACACACACACACACAAACACACATATCAGTTTAGGGTTTCTTACCGAGAGCCAAGAGGTGTGAATATTTATAAAAGCCAATGTTCAAGCAGTCACTCCAAATAATCCTGCATTTTCCTCCACGATTGTATGTGTAACTCGATTGCTAGTAATATATATTTCGAATAAATCTGTTTTCGCTATACCAGG